>VMBQ01001018.1:74152-131652 GCA_007657795.1 Dreissena rostriformis | reverse complement strand
ACAGACAGACANCTCGCAAGGAAAGTACCGCTTCAAGGTGAGAGGTCCACCATCTGCCAGACGAATCGTGCGAGAGAAAATCGACCAAGAAATAAAGTAAAAGGAACGAGAAAAGTAATTGTAAATAAGAATATCAATGTAAATAATGTAAATAATTTAACATGTCTTTACACAAATGCAGACCAACTCAGAAATAAATTAAACGAGCTTCAAATTCGAGTCAGAGAAAATAAACCTAAGGTTATTGGGATAACAGAAGTTAAGGCTAAGAATAAATCATACACACTGAACCCAGCAGAACTCAAAATGGATTGGGCCAAAGAATATAATCTATTCCATATGAACATTGATAATGATAAGGGGAGGGGACTCATCTTATATATACATGAAGATCTTATAGCTGAAGAAGTGAAGATGAAAAATGAATTTGAAGAAAACATTTTTGTAAAAATCAAAACTAGTAACAACGAGCATCTACTAATTGGCCTCATCTATAGATCACCATCAGATAATACAAGCGGTAAGCACGAAGCATTAAGAAACCTTATAAATGAAGCAACAGAAAATAGTTCTGACCTAATATTAATGGGGGACTTTAACCTCCCAAACATAGATTGGGACACCCTTCTTACAAAAGGAGATAATAGTGAGGAACAAAAATTCATAGATACATTGCAGGATAACTTCCTATTCCAAAAAGTGACCGAACCTACAAGATGGAGGGGCTCTAATGACCCAAGCATCTTAGATCTCATAATCACCGCAGACGAAAATGCCATTGAAGAAATACAATATCAAAGTCCACTAGGGAAAAGTGACCACTGTGTAATCCTTTTTAGATACATATGCAATGTGAATTTTAAAAAAATTGATAAAAAGAGGAAAAACTATAGAAAAGCGAACTACGACGAACTGAAAAAAGAGATGGACGAGCTTAACTGGGACGAGTTGCTAAATAACTCAAATGAAAACAATGTAAATAGCATGTGGGAAAAATTCAAGCAAAAAATTATAGATATGGAGGAAAGACATGTACCAACATATAAAATATCAAATAAGAACACAAAAGTACCATTAAGTAAAGAAATAGTAGAACTAATCAAGGAAAAATCAAGACTATCCAAGAAGTTTAGTCAAACAAAAGAACCAGCCATCAGAACAAAATATAAAAGGGTGAGAAACAAAATAACAAAACTTGTACGTTTAGCGAGGAAGGATTATGAAGAAAATCTAGCGAAAGAAGCTAAAACAAATCCCAAAAAAATCTGGCAATACATTAATTCAAAAAGTAAAACCAAGCAGGAAATAACAAGCTTATGCCAGGACCCCACAGACCCAAAGTCAACAAAGGTTGAAGGGGATGAAGAAAAGGCAAACATTTTAGGCAGCTACTTCAGCAGTGTGTTCACTAAAGAACCAGACGAAAACGTACCAGAACTTAAGCAAAGACAACCCAATAAGGAATGGCAAGAACTAGATATAAACGAACGTAAAATAGCTAAATTACTCCAATCTTTGAAACCAGATAAATCTCCAGGAATGGACGGTATGCACCCATTATTCCTAAAAGAACTAAGTAACCAACTAGCAAAACCACTTAATATAATATTCAATAAATCCAAACATGAAAGAAGAGTACCTGATGACTGGAAAAAAGCAAGGATAAGTGCAATCTATAAGAAAGGAAACAAAACACTCGCAAGTAATTACAGACCGGTTAGCCTGACATCAGTAATCTGCAAGGTAATGGAAAAATTAGTAACCGAACACTTAATAAACTACTTTAATAACAACAAATTCTTCACCAAAAAACAATATGGGTTTATAGCAGGACGATCAACATCATTACAACTACTAAGAGTACTAGAAGAATGGACAGAAGCTGTAGATAATGGGAAGGGCGTTGACTGTATCTATATGGATTACCAGAAAGCCTTCGACACAGTCCCCCACAAAAGACTCATAAACAAACTAAAAGCATACAAAATAGGAAATAACATGATAGACTGGATTGAAAACTACCTAAGCGGAAGGAAACAACAGGTTGCAATCAACAACGCCTGCTCAAACTGGGAAGATGTAACCTCAGGCATACCCCAAGGGTCTGTTCTAGGACCAATATTATTTGTAATATATATAAACGACCTGCCAGATACTGTCCAATCCTCAGTATACCTTTTTGCAGATGACACTAAAATATTTCAACTGATAGACGACAACAATGACAGAGAAATCCTGCAAAGAGATCTAGAACAATTAACAAAATGGAGTGACACATGGCTACTAAAATTCCACCCTGATAAATGCAAATACCTACACATAGGGAAAAATGAACCAGACACTAACTTTCATTACAAACTTATGGGAAAAACTTTAGAAAGAATCAATGAGGAGAAAGACATAGGGGTCATAATAAACGACAAACTCTCTTTCGAGAAACATATAAGTGAAAAAGTTAAAAAAGCCAATTCCATGTCAGCAATAATTCGAAGGACATTCCAAAACCTTGACGAAAAATCATTTCTTCCGCTATACAAAGCACTTGTAAGATCACACCTGGACTATGCCAGCTCGGTTTGGTTCCCTCATCTTGAAAAACATAACGACTTAATTGAAGGTGTACAAATACGCGCCACAAAACAACTACCAGGCTTTAACAACTTGAATTACGAAGAAAGGCTAAAAAAACTTAAACTCCCAACGCTCAATTATAGAAGACATCGTGGAGATATGATTGAAATCTATAAAATCTCAAGTGGTAAATATGACCCAGAAGCTGCAGACTTTATTAAGTGGAGGAAGGACCATTCTGTGCGTGAAACAAGTAGAGGAAACACACACAAAATTTTTGTACAAAGACCAAATTTCAGCCCGCGAAAACACTGCTTTACAATGAGAGCAGCTAAAATCTGGAATAGTCTCCCAGACCATGTAGCTAGTGCCAAAACTATAAATACATTCAAAAACAGACTTGACACTCATTGGAAAAACCAAGATATGTTTTACAACTATAAGGCAGCGATTAACTGTAACACGGGAAGTCACACAAGTCGCGACCTTGAAGAAACTAATGAAGACTCTGAATCCGGCGAAGAGGCTTGACCTGTGCTGGAAAACATCCATAAGTATCCATAAGTAAGTATAAGAATGCAACACAACGATTACTCTGAGTAATCGTTGTGTTGCATTCTTATGAAGTTCGGTGTAGCTACAGCCAACACATTTACTTTTCTTTTTTGTAAACATTAAAAATCGAATTTGTATGTGGAAACAATGATCTATTTTCATTAACAATTACCACTACAGGACATTTTTTGCGTTATGTATCATGTCAATATTCTGGACGATGTCTGGCAAATTCCGGAGTCGATAACGACCCTTAAAGTCGTTACGAATGAAACAAAATGGTGGACTATGTAAATCCTGTTATTATTTTTGCTCATTAGTCAGTTTCAGGATCTGTTTTCAATGTATTTGCCTCATATGAGAGATCAAGACACTGCCATACGATTATTTCTAAACTTAAATAGTGTCACTTAAACTGTTTTACGTATTGATTTTGAAAGTCTCAAGTAAAATATATCACTTTTGGTCTTAAAGTTAATGTAGTTTTATGAAAACATTTAACTTGATGATATTGTCATTATTGATAATATTTGATCCACTGGTAAAATATATATCATTCGTATAGACAGAATGGCAACTTTTGAACATAAGTGTATGTTTTGTGTATGATGTGCTAAGTGATTTTGGTACCGTTTCTCTTTTTTAAGGACAGTGTTCACAGATTTGCAAAATGACAATTTCCATAGATTCAAACAAGCGTTCATATTATTTTATATGAAGACAAGCGAAATAAAACTACCTACTAAGAAAACTGTTAAAATATGATTCATGTGTATATAATGAAAAGGATATTCCCTAAATTGCGAAACCCTTAAAGGGACTGTCCACTAGATTTTGGCATGTATTGAAGCATGTCATTAAATGCTCTATATTGATAAATTCAAACATTTGACCTAAAAATCTGCAGTTAAAAAACAAGAATACAATTTAAAAAGGGAAAAAAAAGTAAACCTCATCAGGGCTCGAACCAGTGACCATCGGGGTCCTGGAGTAAAAACCAATTAGACCGCTCGGCCATCCTGACAAGTATGTACGATAGCCGTATTTTATACCATATATAAGCAATCCTCGTAGTTTTACAAAATATAGCGACAATAACAGAACTATCCAAATTATTCAATCGTTTCGCGTCGAACGACGCTTTATGATTTTGAGGTTTTCAAATCGTCAAAAGATGCATATAATGGATATTTAAAAGCATTGTAAATGGTCAGTATTACTATTTCCTCAAAAATATCATAACAAACGCGAAAATTTGCTAATATGAAACAACTTTTTTTAATTTTGTCAATTTACCAATCTGTTGGACGGCCCCTTTAAAGCCAAATCAGTGTCAGACAATCTCAAACAAATAATTTTGTTAGTAATTGACAACATCTAAAACATATCACCTATTACATTATCGTATAAATGGTCATTACTATCACTGTTTTAAGTTTGTAAATTAATATTTTATTATATGTTAGCGCTAAAAAAAGGTAAACTTTTTATATCCATTGTTTTCATGACCAGGTTACCACTCAGTGGTACGTATTACCAGAGAAGGATTAGTTGTGTGGGATTTTTTTCTTCGTCTTAAATGTTCTCAAAGGATATGGATCACAATTTTCAAATCTCGAAATAAGGTAGTTCTGGTTAATGGTTTGCAATAAACTGATATGCCTGGACAGATAGACAATTTCTAATTGATGTTAATTGAAATTTGTTTGAGAACACTCAATTTTACTGCCTCATCAATTTATTGTATTAATAAACCTCAATAAATAAAAAAATGTGGGATAATGTGTTTCCATATTTATTTCAGGTATTCATTATGCATTTTGAATGCTACCACAATGGATGAAGAAATTTGATAAAACACAATGGCAGATAAAAAATCAGTTTGCAAAAATGCAAACTCTGCTAAATTGGTGAATGGTTGTACTGAACATGATAATGAAGTACAAGAGAATGGTGTTTTAGATTCACATCTTGATGTGCATTCGGACAATGATTCTGACTTTGCAATGGGTGGAAGTTGCATGTCACGTCAACAAGACACTAGTGAACATACACTATCAAATGGGACCGGATGGCAAAGAGACTCGAACAGGAATAAGGGAATACCTAAAAAATCAACAGCATGCAAAAAACATGAAATGCAAAGTGAATCCGATCAAGATGCAGCTCCAAGAATGAAGCTGTTTGAAAATAATAATGGATTAAATGTGCGTCATTCAGTTTATTCAGCAACAGTATGTGATGTGTACAGGCATGAAAATGATGTCATTTTTGGTCGAATGAGAGGTGGCGATGTTCAGTCATCTCCTGTGACAGTGATTTGTTCTCCGTACGTTCAACAAAACAGAGTTGTGATGTTTAGAAATGAGTTAAGTAACTCTGGTCAGTCAGTACCGGTAGATATCCCTAACAGTAATCGAGTGAATGGAGAAGCATTAGCCCCTCTAGCCACACCTGAAAGTTTTTCTGATGAAGAACCAATAATTCCCCAAGGTAGATTGCATGAGAATCTCTGCAATTTGCATCAAGATATTGAATATGTTAACACTGCTGAAGATGAAAAATCTAACATTTGTGAATCTGGGCATAATACTAACAGTGAAGTCGTTGAGTGCTCAGACATTAAATCTGAAGATTGTCATAATGAATGTGATAGTGGAGAAAATTCTGTAAGTGTGCCAGAATGTCACCATTTGTCTAGCAGCGAAAGCAATTTAAGTAGTTTACACGGCGAGGATGGTGAAGTTGACAACAGAACAGTTGATTCTGTTGTGGACATAGAGTTGGAACAGTTAGAAGTGTTCAATGATGAATTCACAGAGAAAGATGAAAAGAGTGATGGTAATGATGTGGATGAAGGAAATGCAAGTGACAATAGTGTCGGTCTTGACAACAATGAGGATGAAATGGAACTTGAGGAATTAGAGGAAGCTGAAGGTACAGTCAATGTGTCTCTTCCAGAAGATGTTAACAGTGATGATATTGGTGATTTTATCGAAGCAGACTTGCCTCCAAATGTTGAAAGACTTGCATTCTTTTCTAGAGATTCCTCATCTGATGAGGATGAAGGGTGTGGTGATGAAGTTTTACTTGCCAATGAAGAAGTTGTTTCTGATAATGAAACAATTGATCCAACTGTACATGTATTTGACTCACCTAAAAGGGAGGATGAAAATAAAATAAGAAATGATAAAAAATTAGACTCTTGCAATATGTTGTCGAATTCGTTATCAGAAAGAGGTCAGCTCTTTGACTCTGAATTGTTTGCATGCAATATATCTTGTGATAAAACATCAGAAACATCAGAAGAAAATGACCTTAACCTGGATGATGTTTCAATGACCTCAGAAAGTGCGGGATTAAATACGGCTAGGGAATGCTCAAACTGTGCTTTTCCGGCGCCAAACAGAACCTCGTCTTTCGGAGATTGTAATAGTGCTGCCTTTAATGGCTGTAACATCTGTGCATGTTGTGACCGGCCTGTTGTAATTGATAAAGAAAGACACAAAGAAATGGGGATAGATGTCTGTGATAAGTGTTTTAAAATGCACAGCATTGAACAACAAAACATGTGGTCTGAAAACTTCAATGGTGCTAGGAGGAAGTCCCACACATGTTCAAACTTGACCCCCAGAAATTCCAGCAATTCATTAACTTCTTTTAGTAATACTTATGACAAAAGGAGTAACAATTCTACTCAGTTTGCAAGGTTCAGCAGTAGTGATAGTGAGTCCTATGATAGAGTGTTTATGTCTGACTCCCCAGAGATGTCCCCTGACCCTGACGGCAGGCATGATCCAGTGTTTCAGGCTGACAACATGGCTGAAAATGCCCACAGACCGGTATATCAGGTAGGCTATATACACTTAATTAACAATTATTCCACACAACACAAATTCTGGTATCCGTATTTTGTGTGTGTATTTTGGAGTTAATGAGGTCCTTCCGCGCCTGCGGCTGCATTATGTGAGGACCCGGAGTGTGTCCCAGCACTCGAAGACAATAAACTTTCTGACTCATGAAAGCTGGGAAGAATTTTGAATCATAGTTGTAATTTCCAGCTATTTGTTTTTTACTGAAAGATTTCAATTTTGGTATGGTCTTGTACTGCGGGGGGAAGCCTGAGTACCCGGAGGAAACCCCACCCGTCTGATACCTGGTGACCACCAACCAAACTCACATGCTACTGGGAAAAGGTATTCTGGTATTTTCTGTGTACAAAATTGATTTATATGCCCCAAAGGAGGGCATATGGTAGTCGCACTGTTCATTTGTGGGTGGGTTGGTTTTCCATCTGTCTGGATTTCATGTTTGCTCTGTTACTTTAACATCCTGGGGCGGTTTTAATAAAGATTTTAATAAAACTTTGGATTATTAATTTATTATTCCTCATGACCAGACGATGTCTCGGCAAGAACTCCCATACTCCTTGGTCAAATGTCAAGGTCACATTTCAAGGTCAAAGGTAATTAATTTTAGTTTCCAATGTGCCCACAGCCCGATGATGTATTGCATACAACTCAAATGTTCCTATGTCAAAGGTCAAGGTCTCAATTGAAGGTCAAAGTTCATAAAAAGAAAATGTGTGCTCTGTAACTTAAACTAGTCTAGAAGGATACTACTCCCACCTTGTTTTTGTTACCTTACCTGACCCAAAGTGAGACGTAAAATAAAATTTCACAAATAACCACCTCACTAGATATTGTCAGAAAATACAGGTACAAATTAAACAAATCTTGCTAAAGAGGATGTACAATTTTTACATAGTGATTGTTGTGTTTGTTTTCAGCAGAATGGCTCCTATGCTTTCCCGGAGCGCAGTCACATGGGTTTGCATGGCCATTCTATGTCACAGGAGCTGGCCAGTCCAGAAGAGGAGCTCTATTGCCCGTTCTTCACGAGACGAACACAAAGTCTCGACCAGGACCTTGCCATTGGAGGAGATGACAGGGGGTGCGTTACGGCTACTTTTCGTCCTTTAAATAATTAGCTTGAACAAGCAAACCCGATTTCTTAAATTTAATTGCTTGAGAGCAAGATACATGTATGTTGCAAGTAAAATGCTCTATAGCTGAGAATGATCAATCCTCACTGGCCGTATTCAACATACATGTAGTGTTATGAGTACCGGCTTATGTAATTGATTATATCTTATAGGTCACCATGTGATTTGCCAGGAATGGAAATGGCGAGATCCAACATCAACGACGATGAAAGCAACATTCATGAAAATGCACTTGATAAAGGTGCATACAGCATTTCTCAAGAAACCAGTTCTGATGAAGAAGAAAACATACGTTTGCCAGGACATATAACCATGGAAATGGGAGCTGCCAGTAACCAAGATGATCAAGTAATGTGTATTGGACGTGAGCACAATCTTGTATCAAACATGGATTATGTGTTCGAAAATGGCTTCAGGAATGTTCATCGCAAGTCTTCAAAACTAAGGTAAAGAGGTGTCCCTTTGATTATGCAAATTAAAAAAATAAGACCCCAACTTAATTTTATTTCTCAATCTAACATAAATGTAGAATACATGGGTAGTGTTTAATACAGATCAGTTTATCTAGTGATGCTTCGAATACCTGAGCCACCAGCCTTGGCGAGTCTTGAATCTTCGTCAGAATCTTTATATTGACATAATAGCTTGAAGTGTCATCCCTGATTAGCCTGTGAAGACTGCACAGGCTAATCAGGGATGACACTTTCCTCACATGCATTAATCCCAGTTTCCCTAGATTGAGGCTCATTTATTCAACAGCACTCTGGTTTCTGCTATGTTTAAATCTCAGTGCCTGGGTTCTGCTCTGTGTTCGACTCTTAGTGCCTGGGTTCTACTCTGTGTTAAACTTTCAGCTTCTGGGTTCTGCTTTGTGTTCCACATTCCATGCTTGTTCTGTGTATTCAGGTTGGAGGATACAGAGCCTATTTATGAGGACATTGACCAGCTGCTCTTTGAGGAGGCCTGCATTGAAGGAGAGAAGTCGGACAGACCTGCCTTCAACTCCAAGGTATGGCCATTCAATTCGTATGGACATTATGACCATAAGATTGAGGATCCATTTTAATTTAAAATGCATAATATTTTGCCAAATGAATTGTGCTTAGTTGATGGTGGCTAGTTTTGTTATCTATTGTCATTAAATAAAATCATGGTGAGCTTATTGATAACCTTTTGTCCATCAACATTTATGGAAATATTACCATAACATTGTTTTTAAATAAGTGCTTTATAACCGGGATTTTGGTATGTTACGTAGAGCACTTACCAAAATCCCCATGTGTTTTTACATATAAATGTGATATAACACATGTTAAACATTGCTTATATGACATTTATTAATCTTTATATTAATGGAAATTGCTTCACAAAAAATAAGTTGGGTCATTTTCTGAAGAAAAAAATCACGTTCTACAACAGGTATAACCTATCTCTTATTGTAAATTCTTGTGCAGGTGGGTCGAGCCTGTCGTTCCCGTAGCCCGGTGAGCGAGGTTGCCAAGGTGATGATCTGGAAGGAGTATGAGGCCTATCTGGTGCAGGTCAAACAGATCGGAACATCCGCATGCGGGCCCACTGCTGTACTCAACGTTCTAGTTAGTAGTTAGTTTAGTTCATACCTATTTATTTCAGCTGGATTGCATCGAAAGCCTAAGGCTTATTGAAATGCTCTAGAGTCCGTTTCCTGGGACTAGAACCAGTACTTGGTGTCTTTGGGAGAGATCTGAAGAAAGCTTCCACAGTGGGGATCGAACCCGTGACCTCCCAGTCGCTAGGCGTACACCATATCCACTATGCCAAGGTGACCTTGTCATTGTAGTTGTTTGCCGGGGTGAAAGTGACCGTGTAAAATATGCATGATTTCTATTTGTTTTAAAATTAAAGAGGTCATTTTCAATTTAATAAACTCTGTATAATTTGTTTGTTGATGGGTTGTTTTCAACCACAAAAAAAATCAATGTCTTTCTTTTTCAATGTTATGTAAAGAGCATTTAAAATAAGCGTGTCTTTTCACTGATCATGCTCGGGTGAATAAAATTAAATTTGAGGAAGTTTTGTCTGTTGTTTGCAGAAAGCGTTTGATTTCCAAGTTGACAAGGAGGAAGTAACCAAGGAGATTCGCTCGAACCTTCGCATGGAGGGAGCACCTATACCTTACTACCTGTTCTCGAGATATAATGCTGGTATGCACAACCATTCTTAAAATTCTTTTGGATTATAATTTATTATAAAGATGTATGCATTTGATGCACAATTTTCAGGTGTACAGTATTCTGTATACATATAGATGCCTCAATGTTCATTTAACACTGTTCATGATCATTCTTATTTGGAAAAATAATGGTTATCAATAAAATTTCATTTTTTATGCCCACCCAAGCTACTGATGCCCGGAGGCATACTTTAATTGATTGTCTGTTCATCTATCCGTTTAAGGTCAAGCCAAAATGACAAGCTTAAGAACTTGCATGGAGGTTTTCAATCAATACACCAATACACCAACATCACCCTTACCTTATTTTGACAAAAGTCTTGTTAAACCCAAAATGATTTTCTTTGTCTAACATATGTAATGCTTGCTACAAAGCTTTTATATTTGCATTGATGATGTCTTTGAAAACAATCAACACGCGCACATAATCTGACTTTATTTAGACCGTGACATCGACCTACATGTACCTTTGGACTAAGATTAATTTAGAATTCTGGCTTAGTCCGCTTACCCATATTGACCATTTGCTTAACATCAATACTACTTACTGAAAAGCTTTGGTACTTCCATTCAATAATCAGCACACTCACATAATTAGACCTCATTTGACCTTAAACAATTTCATATAAAATCACAATAGCATTTTTCAGCATTTCATTGTTGTATTAACTGTCTGGAAAATTTCGCCAACGGCGTTAATGCATATCATGATAATTATCTCAACAGATCATACACCGCTGAAATTCAGAAAAATGCTATTCAATTAAACAAAATTATGCTGCGCACCCTTTTAGGTACCACAGCAGAGGACTTGGTAGAAGGCATTACCCGGGTAACGAGAGGGGCAATACGGGGCAGGTTCTTCCATTTCTTCCCACAGAGGGATGTTGACTTAATGAAGTGGTTAGGTCATTGGATAAAGAAGGGTGAGCCATGACAAATATCTTTGAAGATTATGTTGTAATAGTAATATCGTATTTTTTTATGTTTGGCACATTATTAAAAAAGGCGTTTATAAAATAACCAGTTATTTTAACATTTGTCTTTTATATGCCCCCCTCCCCCCAGTTGTAGGCATTACGCATTACACTTGTCCATCAATCTTTTATTCAATGCATCTGCACCTCTGTATATACTTCTTGCAATGTTGTGTACAGAACTCCTCTTTTACTGCTTGGTTGATTTCGCTTAGTCAGTTGAATAACCTTAATGTGTAGGTAATCATTTTTAATAAGAAGCAATTTTGGCGGAAACCAGTTTCGGCAGAAAAATGGCCCTTTGTCTTTTTTATGCCCCCTACTTCGAAGAAAAGGGGGTATATTGTTTTTGGCCTGTCTGTCATTCTGTCTGTGACTCTGTCTGTCTGTCTTAAAACTTTAACCTTGGTCATAACTTTTGCAATATTGAAGATAGCAACTTGATATTTGGCATGCATGTGTGTCATGGAGCTGCACATTTTGAGTGGTGAAAGGTCAAGGTCATCCTTCAAGGTCAAAGATCAAATATATGGGTCAAAAGCGCTCAAAAGGGGCATTGTGTTTCTGACAAACACATCCCTTGTTCTTCTAAAGAATATATATATTAAGTCTCCGCAATTTTGTTTATTCCACTCCTTTTTAACTGCTTGGTGGATATCTCTGAAACTTTCACATGTGAATGACCTAATGTGTCATAAATCATAAAGGAAGGCATTTTGGCTTCAACAAGTTTTGGCAAAATTATGGCTCTTTTTCTTTTTTCCCTATCGATTATATATTCCTGAACTTTCACAGCTTAATCTGTATGTGATCAAAGGAACTACAGCTGCAACAAATTTGTGGAATTATGGCCCTTTTGTCGTGTGAGAAGTATTGAGTACTGGTATATACATTTGTACATGTATAAAGACTATTTTTGTGTGGAAGCAAGGCTTTTTAAATTTACTGGTGGATTTGTTTGTGTCCAAACAGGTTTCATGGGTTAATCAGCGTCTGTGACACATATTGTTTTCTAATAGTGGTCAATTAATAATATGCTATTGTAGTAGAATGCATCACCTGTGATCAATTTTTCCAACAGCGGATATGTAAACCACACAACAGTGCTCCAGCTAGGATTTGAAAAGGGCAGGGTGCTTTTTTTGAACAGGGCACTTTAGTCTGTAAGATCTTATTGTCCCTGTGGCATATTTTGAATGTTGCATGTGTTATGTGTGTAAACATTTAATATTACATTTATTTTCATTCAAAACTTTGTTTCTCTAATTAATAAAACTAGTTTTACTTTGAAAATTAAGTTAATTTATTAAAATTTGCTGTATTATGATGTGATCTGATAAATAAGGGCATGTTGGGGATCCAAATGGGCTGGTTTGGGACCTTACGGCGTCAGGGAGCTGCGCCCATCTGTTTAGGCCTCAGGGGTGTGATTTTTCTTCCTTTCAGCTGATTTCCTCCTTTCAGCTGATTTTCTCCCTTTCAATGTCAAACTTAGTTTACAAATAGTTATAAACTTTGCTGGATCTTTATAGAAATGAAGAGTTTAGTTGAACCCTGTAAGGCCTTTTCCTCCCCTCAGGAAGTCCTTAAATCACACCCCTGGGCCTAGCTGGAGCATTGTACACAGTATTACACGTTTTTCTCTCTTTAGGACAACATTTAACCAAATATATTTTGTCAAGGAAAAAAAATTATGTTAATGTGTAAATCAGAATGTTCATATACCAATATGAGTGATACATAGTTGTTTGTAAACCCTCGTACAGGTGCTGTTCCCTTGGCAACCCTGAATCTGCAGAAGGGGGTCAAGCCCGGCTGGACGATCCCCGACGCCTGGCATCATCAGATGGTGTATGGGGTCAGCAGCAAAGGTAATTCTACTGTTAACCCTTTACTGCTCAGATACGCATTTTAGTTTAAACCTATTTATTTTAGCTTGATTGCATCGAAAGCCTAAGGCTTATTTGAAACGCCCCAAGTCAGTTTTCTGGGACTAGAACCAGTACTTTGTGTCTATGGGGAAGACCTAAAGAACGCTCCCACAGTGGGGATTGAACCCGTGACCAACCGGTCGCTAGATATGCATTTTGACCAGTTTGTAGTCGATTTAGAAATGAAATGAAATTAAAAACCTTTCTTAGTAGATTTAAGTTTTACAGCCTTCAGTTCCAAACCTTAAGGTACTTATGAGCATCAAACAGCATAACACCTGAACAGACTGCGAGTTACTCACTAGCTGTTCTGATTTTATGCTGGTCGCATATAGCCATTTTCTCTTTCCTTTTGAGTGGGAAAGGTTTAATAGGCCGAGTTATATTTGCAGGCTGACAATTTCCATTGAAAAATTGCCAATAAAGAACTTGTACAAGTCACAGGAGGGAAGCCCATATTTTTAACCAGGTTTTTCAAAGGAAAAAACTGGTTATTAGATTGGCGAATGCGGGCGGGCTGGCTGGCTGGCGGGCGGGAGGAACAAGCTTGTTCGCTCTCTAATTCAAATAGTTTTTATCCGATCTTTACGAAACTTGGTCAGAAGTTGTATCTAAACAATATCTAGGGCAAGTTCGAATATGGGTCATGGCGGGTTAAAAACTAGGTCACGGGGTCACTTAGTGCGTTTTAAACATTGAGCATGTTGTCCGCTCAATAATTCAAATAATTTTCATCGGATCTTTACGAAACTTGGTCAGAAGTTGTATCTAGACAATATCTAGGTCAAGATCGAATATGGGTCATGCCAGGTTAAAAACTAGGTCACGGGGTCACTTAGTGCGTTTTAAACATTGAGCATGTTGTCCGCTCTCTAATTCAAATAGTTTTCATCAGATCTTTACGAAACTTGGTCAGAAGTTGTATCTAGACAATATCTAGGTCAAGTTCGTATATGGGTTATGCCGGGTTAAAAACTAGGTCACGGGGTCACTTAGTGAGTTTTAAACATTGAGCATGTTGTCCTCTCTCTTATTTAAATAGTTTTCATCCGATCTTTATGAAACTTGATCAGAAGTTGTATCTAGACAATATCTTGGTCAAGTTCGAATATGGGTCATGCCGGGTCAGAAACTAGGTCANTTACTTCTAAAGTATCAAGGCTATTGCTTTCAAACTTCAAATACTTTCTTACTATTATGAGGGTACTGTGCCTGGCAAGTTGAATTTGACCTTGACCTTTGAATGACATTGACTGTCAAGGTCAAAGTATTAAGTTTTGCTTAAAAAAAATCATTTTTGAAAGATAATTTTATAAATGACCACATCCCCACAATTTTGCTAAAATTGCCATAACTTCTTTATTTATGCTCAGATTTGATTCATACTTTGACAAAAAGATGAGCGGTCTGCACCCGCTAGGTGGTGCTCATGTTTATATATGCTATAATAGAGACAAGGAGTTCAACTTCGTTTACCGTAAAACTAGATTGGATCAATGGTACTGATGTTATTTTTTCCTGATAGATTATTTCATAAGCTTTCGAAAACATCCGGTGTGTAGTTGATTCGTTAAAAAATGTTCGAGTTACATGGTTTACAGTAAAGATGGTCTAGTTTTACGGCAAATGAAGTTGAACTCCTTGTCTCTATTATAGCATTAAAAAAAAATATAAAAAAATGGGCCTGTGGTACAAGTAGTTCAAAATAGATAGCTTACATTGTTATTGCAGAAAGTGTTGTCCAGTGATGTTCAAATTAAACTAAGTTTCGCTTAATCAATGTCTGTCTGTGAATACTGAAAATTAACATTCTTTCTTATGCATCTTATATCATGGTACCTGATAATGGCAATGGAATAGGTTTCAAAACATCCGGTGGGACAGAATTTTAAATGTCAAATTGATGTTCATCCATCAGTGTATGGCTGGCGTTTAGTGCCAGAACATCTTTATGCACAGTCTAATACTGTCATTACAAGACAGTATATAGTGCCGACATTATTTTCTGTCTACCCACACACTGTTTCATTCAGTAAACCTGCATTAACAAAAAGATATACTTTTTTGTGTGGTCTTGTGCTGTGGGGGAAAGCGGGAGTACCCGGAGGAGCCCCCATCTGTCTGGTATGCTGACAACCTACCAATGTCACATGTGCGAAGCAAGTGTACCTACCACTGCGCTTACAGCAGAGCCTCAATTTTGTGTAACGTTTATAAGCCCCACTAATGAACACCTTTCCTTATTCAACACCAACCTAGTATCGCTTATTTGTGTCGTGTTCTGAGAAAACTGGGCATAATGCATGTGCGTAAAGTGTTGTCCCAGATTAGCCTGTGCAATCCGCACAGGCTAATCCGGGACAACACTTTCCGCCTAAATTGGTTTTTTTCTAAGAAGAGAATCATTTTAACGAAAAATTCCATAAAAGGAAAAATTGTTGTCCCTGATTAGCCTGTGCGGACTACACAGGCTAATCTTGGATGACAATTTACGCACAAGCATTATGCCAAGTTTTCTCAGAACACGACACATTTCTTCTGTGTCACTGATAGGTGTGTACCTGACCAACCCCCTGGAGATTGTGCCAGAGAGTGTCATCATGGAGCAGCTCACCAGCGACTCGGTGCTGCTAGTGCGCCGCCAGGACGTCGTGACGCGCTTCCGGGACTGGTGCCCGCTCAACGAGATCGTCCAGCAGAGAAACCCGCGCTGGCGCACCTTGAACGTCCTTGGTAAGCAGCGGGGCTTGATGCATGTACGTAAAGTGTCATCCCAGATTAGCCTGTGCAGTCTGCACAGGCTAATCAGGGACGACACTTTTTACAGTTGTATTAAATGTCCTTTGCACCCATTCCATTCGTGTGATTATACAGGCCACGTTGTTCAAATGTTGAGGGAGCATTTGCGTAAAGTTTCGTCCCAGATGAGCCTGTGCAGTTGGCACAGGCTAATCAGGGATGGCACTTTCCACTTTTATGGAAACTGTTCTTTCACCCATGACATTCCCATGGCTATTTTTATAGGCCAGGTAGTTAAAATTTTTAGGGAACATATGCGTTAAGTGTCGTCCCAGATAAGCCTGTGCAGTTCACATGCTTATCAGGGAGGACACTTTCCGCTTTCGTGTAAACTGTCCTTTCACCCGTGCCATTTCTATGCGTATGTTTACAGGCCAGGCAGTTCACATGTTGAGTGCATGTGCGTTTAGTGTCTTTTAAGATTAGCCATTGCAGTCTGCACAGGCTAATCAGGGACAACACTTCCTGATTTCATGAAAACTGTCCTTTCGCCGATGTCATTCCTATGCCTTTTTTTACAGGCCAGGTAGTTCACATGTTTAGGGAGCATATGGGTAAAATGTCGTCCCAGATTAGCCTGTGCAGTCTGCACAGGCTAATCAGGGATGACACTTTCCGCTTTCATGGAAACTGTTCTTTCACCCATGACATTCCTATGGATATTTTTACAGGCCAGGTAGTTTACATGTTGAGGGATCATGTGCGTAAAGGGTCGTACCTGATTAGCCTGTGAGGAATCAGGGACAACCCTATCCGCTTTGTTTGAAATTTGTCCTTTCATCCATGTCATTGTTGTGCCCATGTTACAGGCCAGGTAGTTCACATGTTGAGGGAGCAGTGCATGCCCGCAGACCAGCTGCTGTCCATGAAGTGTCAGCTCACGTCCCACGTACAGATCCCCGCCGCCTACAAGGCAGGCATCAGCCTCTTCATGCGGGCCAACTCGGACCACATCGACGACCTAATGAACGCTCCTGAGTTACCTCTCAAGCCAGAACCGGCCAAAAAACGTTAGCTGTCAGTGAGGGAATACGGTCATAAAGGACAGCTTTGGCTGGGTGAAAACTGTCCAAAAGCAGTAGTTTTGAGCAAAGGGAAATATTTCAAAAAATTCTAGCTTTGAGTCCAAAACACAAATTTCTCGTCAAATGTACTAGTTTTTGAGTAAGAAAAGAAAGCCATGCCCTTTAGTACTATCTTTGAGCAAGGAATGATGTCTGAAATGCACAGCCTTTAAGCAAGAAAAGCTGAAAACTGTCAAATAATAGCTTTGAACAAAGACAAACTGAAAAAAAGTTTAAAAGGACTAGGTTTGAATTAAGATTTAATAAAAGCTGTCCACAAGCTTTAGAATTCAGCTACTAAACATAAACAGGTAGATCCAAAAAATTAACTTTATCTTATAGAAAGAAAAGGAGAATATTGAGAATTCTGGTGTATTTTTGTACACAAATGTTAATATTTTAAGAAGATACCCATAGAAAATGCTGACATTCATGGTGTTATTTTTATACGCCCGTTTTTTCAAAACGGGACATATTATAGTTTCACCCTTGGCAGGCGGGCGGGCAGCGGCCGCGTCCACGGCAGTGTCTGCTCTCTAATTCAAATAGTTTTCATCCCATCTTCACCAAACTTGGTCAGAAGTTGTATCTAGACAATATCTAGGTCAAGTTCTAATATGGGTCATGCTGGGTCAAAGACTAGGTCATGGGGTCACTTAGTGCAAACGGGCGTATCTTGTGACAATTGGCACTCTTGTTTAATTATGCATACATTTGTTTTCAAAAAATTAGTTTCTTTAAATAAACTTGTGGGATAGTTAGTATGAAAACTTGTGATTTTCTCAATTTATGCAGTTTTCAGTTTTATAATTGTATGTTTACCTTTAACTGACTTCGAATATATATTTGCATTGAGTAATAAACATTATACATAATTAAAAAATATTAACATTTCTTACATTATTTCAAATTGATACCTGTTAAAGAATATGTGCTTGTAATTGCATGGTGTCTGCTTTTTCACTTGTGCAGTAATGATCATGTTTTTGATTTTTAAATTTGTGCTTATGCTATTACCTAAGAACAAAAGCCAAATCCTGGCATTAATTTATGATTAATTTATACATTCTTTTTTCTTGTTTGAAAGCCATTTAGAAATTTGTTCGGATTGTTTTGCGTCTTACGCTTGAACTGGCCTTTTGTGAAACATGTTCAGCTTTTTAGTAGATTGTAAGAAAACCGGCACAAAATCTTCTATCTAGAAGGAGTGCTGTGTCGGAAGAAGAACCTGTTGTGTTTAAGGAATGATGATAAGATGGCACTTGTCACGTCACGCATGTCACGTCACGCATGTGATAGGATTTATCATTGGTTATCGACTGGTTGCATTTCGAACAATTTAGTAAGTCATACCAGTCTGTATGTACTGAAGCCAGAACACTGCACATTGTAAATACATGCCCAGGTCTTTCATGTTTACCTTTGTATGCTTTGAATTAATCCTTTCATTTTTACCCCCAGTAGTTCATTAAGCTGTAAATTGTGTCGTGCTCTGTGAAAACTGGGCATAATGCTTGGGCATAAATTGTCATCCCAGATTAGCCTGTGCAGTCCGCACAGGCTAATCAGGGAAGACAATTTCCGCTTTATGGAATTTTTCGTTTAAATGATGTCTTTTCTTAGTGAAAATCCAGTTTAGGCGGAAAGTGTCATCCCAGATTAGCCTGTGCAGACTGCACAGGCTTATCTGGGACGACACTTTACCCACATGGATTATGTGCAGTTTTCTCAGAACACAACACAATTGTGTGAATGTTTGTACTTTTTCTATAGCATTTTAGCATAATCCAATTATTTGATGACATACTGTTGTATTTATTGTGTAGCAATATATGTTTTTTATGTTACTTTGTTGTACATATATCATGTTGTATAATTATTTTTGTATAACCTTGCATAAAGAGGCAATAATCTTTTGATGTTTTAAATTTGTGTGGTTGAATGGTTAAAGGCATAACAATACAAATAATTAAAAAAATCATTAGCACTTTGAGCCCATTAAGCAAATGCTCATATATTGTTAATGAAAATTCAAATGAAAGTTCCACTATGGTGCACAACCACTGCGAGTTAATTACACTTTAGCTTACTGATATTTATTCTTATACATTGTACAGCAAAAATCCCATTGGAGAAAACTATTTAAAACAAGATTCTTTTGTATCACTTTGACCTATTTTAAGAATGATAAAATAAAATAAAAACTAGATTAAAACAATTTTTATCGAACTCATTTGTTGAAAGCTCGGTATATGTGACGCGTTCTGAGAAAACTGGGCATAATGCATGTGCGTAAAGTGTCGTCCCAGATTAGCCTGTGCAGTCCCGCACAGGCTAATCAGGGACAACACTTTCCGCCTAAATTGGATTTTCGCTTAGAAGAGACTTCATTTAAACGAAAAATGTCATAAAAGCGGAAAGTGTAGTCCCTGATTAGCCTGTGCGGACTGCTAATCTGGGATGACAATTTATGCACAAGCATTATGCCCAGTTTTCTCAGAACACGACACATTTGCTGAAAGCTTGGTATATCACTCTCAGTGGTCTAGTGTATGAGCTTGTCCAGACTGTTTCTTTGTAATTCCTCGTGCAATTTTAAAATAACTTACCACAGATGATTGTCATCATTAAAAAAAAACATCTCATTTTAAACACCTGTCTCCCTACCTCTGAAGTCAAGGTCACCCTTAGATGTCAAAGGTCAAAAATAGTTTGTCCACATTGTTTTTTTTTTATCATTTATCATTAAATTTTAAAATACCTTACCACATATGTCCACCATATCACAATAGATATGTCTCTATAAAAATTACTGGTCAAAGATTAAATTTGGACATAAACCGGCTTATCCGGACTGTTTCTTCATCATTCATCGTGCAAGTTTTACATAATTGTGTCGCATTCTGAGATAATGCATGTGCGTAAAGTGCCGTCCCAGATTAGCCTGTCCGCACAGGCAAAAATCAGGGACGACACTTTCCGCCTAAATTGGATTTTTGCTAAGAAGAGACTTCATTTGAACGAAAAATGTCATACAAGGGGAAAGTGTCATCCCTGATTAGCCTGTGCGGACTGCACAGGCTAATCTGGGACGGCACTTTACGCACATGCATTATGCCCAGTTTTCTCAGAACGCGACACAATTTTCCTATAATGTGGAGAAGGTGTCCTGACCCTCGAAAAGGTCAAGGTCACATTAAAGTCCAAAGGTCAATTCATGTGCACGGTGCAGCTTGTTACATTTACATTATTGCCAATGGACTCCACATGTTGCCGACAGGCATCTAGTGTTGGAATTGTCATCATCAGAGTTTATGTGGGTGTTATGTTAATTATACTTTCATATTTGGCAGCTTTATTGTCCTTTATTTGTATGCCCCCGGTAGGGTGGCATATAGCAGTTAAACTGTCAGTCCGTCTGTCCGTCTGAAAACTTTAACGTTGGCCATAACTTTTGCAATATTGAAGATAGCATGCAACTTGATATTTGGCATGCATGTGTATCTCATGGAGCTGCACAATTTGAGTGGTGAAAGGTCAATGTTATCCTTCAAGGTCAAAGAACTAAATCCAAGGGAAGTAATAAGCTTTAAAGGGAGATAATTTCTATACCTGCCAAATGATAAAAAGACATTCTATTTCAAAGCGGCACAGTATGGGGCATTGTGTTTCTGACAAACACATCTCTTGTTATATCATGTTTATTTTTTGGGAATGTTAATGGCTATGCTATGCGTAAGACTAATGGGTTCACATTCATTTTTGATGTCAGGTGTATTTTTTATTTTCTTATGATAACTTATAATTTGATATTTATACCCCTTCAAAGTAGGAGGCACTAAGCATTCCACTTGTTCGTCCGTACATTGGTGTATATGAACATCCTGAAGTTAATTTTGTGTACTTAACTGCTAATGAAAGGGGTTTTGGTTGTGACCAGTTTCTTCAGAATTATGGCCCTTTGTCAGTTTTTCCAAAGCAGTGTCCAAACTTGTGTGTAGTCAACTCATCTGTAATTGCTTAATTAGATTAACCATCTACAGCTAAATGACCTAAATGTATAGGTGATTGTACAAAAAATCAAAAAGTTTTGACAGAATGATGGGCCTTTGTCTGTTTGTGTTTTACTGTGGCATATAAAGTTCCCAAAATTTTGTGTACTCAACTCCCTTTAACTGCTTTGCGGATTTCGTTAAAACTTCCACTGTGGAATTACCTTAATGTATATAAAGGGAGCTGTTTGGCAGTGACCAGTTTTGGAGGAAATATAGCCCTTTGTCTGAGATTAATTATGTTTTCAACAAAGTTTAAAATCCTTGTTATTAGATTGAGGTTTTGGCTTTTGGGCAGGTGGCGTCAAACAGGTCGTTTTGGATCAATTACTTAAGTTTGCATTGGCCATTGTCGATGAAACTTGGGATGTGGCAAGCGTCAAGACCCAGCTTTGGATTGTATTGGGCGAGTTGGATCAGGGTCAAAGTTCCTGTCACTAAAAATAAAAAATAAACAGTTTCTGCTTAATACCAGTAAGTAGAGTTTTGGTGGAGACATTGCACTTAAATTTTGTGTGTTACTGTGAAGGCCCCTACACGAAGACCTAAAAGGGGATTACATTTGGGACCAGTGTGTTACTGTGAAGGCCGCTACACGAAGACTTAGCTGGGAATTACATTTGGGGCCAGTCAGTTCAAGGTTTCTACTAAAAGTAGTAGGAAAACAGCAAACAGGTTGTTTCTTTTCAATTACTTTAATTTACATTAACCAATCTTGATGAAACGTACGACATAGCAAGCCTGCATGGAGACCTAGCTTTGCGATAGTTTTTAGGGAATGTTGGGTAAAGGTCACAGACGGTCACTGTTCATAAAATAGAAAAATGGCATAAGCTCAATAACTTGAATTTGGATGGAGGTATTGCACTGAGATTTGTGTGGAGGTTACTTAAATGCATGCCTAGCTTGGGAGTTCATTTGGGGCCAGTCGGGTTAAGGTCAAGGTCCCTTTAACTTAAAAAAAAAAACAACGTTTCTGCTCAATAACTGTATTCTCTTTGGGTTATTGTTCTGAAATTGTACATGTTGGTAGCTTACATGCAGACATAGTTTTAGATTGCATTTGGGACCAGTTGGATCAAGTTCAAGGTCACTGTAACTAAAAATATAAAAAACTGTAGTTTTTCTTCTGCAATTCCTTGAATTTTTGATAAGCTGACATTTTGTGTGTTGGTATATTACATGCAGACCCAGCATTGGATTGCAGAATTATTTAAATTAATAACTAAAACGGTGAAAACCTCAATTGCCATGTTTCTTGTTCCACTATGGCATATATACCCAGTAATCCCCAAAAATGTGTGTACCAAACTCCTCTTAAACTGCTTTGCGAATTTGGTGCAAACTTTCACAACTGAATGGCCAAAGGCTTTATTTGTAGGCTATCATAAAGGAAGGAATCAAACTCCCAACAAAGTTCGTGAACTTGTTGCCCTTTGTATAGTTTACATGTATTGACTATATGTGGCGTGTTCTGAGAAAAACTGGGCAAAATGCTTGTGCGTAAAATGTCATCCCAGATTAGCCTGTGCAGTCCGCACAGGCTACCGGTAATCAGGGACGACAATTTCCGCTTTTATGGAATTTTTCGTTTAAATGATGTTTCTTCTTAGCGAAAATGCAGTTCAGGCGGAAAGTGTCGTCCCGGATTAGCCTGTGCAAACTGCACAGGCTAATCTGGGATGACAATTTACGCACAAGCATTTTGCCCAGTTTTCTCAGAACACGACATATATAAAAAGATAATATTTCGGCGTGGATGCATGACCTCTTTAACCCTTTGCATGCTGGGATATTTGTCGTCTGCTAAAATGTTGTCTGCTTAATTTCTTAAATTAGCATTTTTTTATATATTTTTTTCAAAGAATAGTATCAGAATAGCAAACAGGTTGGATCCTGATGAGATGCCACATTCTGTGGCGTTTCATCTGGATCCAAACTGTTTGCAAAGGCCTTCAAAATTCGTTTCCAGCACTGAAAGAGTTAAGTGTCTAGTTGATTCATCTGTGTATAAACATGTGTCATGTCATGGGGGCATCTGTGTCTATACAAAATCTTGATTTACTTTCACTTATACTTTTTTTCATACATATCTCAAGTACTCGTTTGTTTTAGACAACAACAAAATACAAGTATTTGTATATATTGTAGACACGATAGAAAAGAAATTTGATGACAATCGCAATAATCTTTATTTAAAGCCTCTATAACGCTAAAAAATCAACGAATATTTCGTAATATATTTCGAAAAAAAAGTTAACATATAAATAATCAGTGTTCCTTATAGCAATAGCCAAAATTTCAACGTTAGATGTTCTCTGGTAACATAGATTTGTGTAGATACAAAGTGCTCGTTATTATTTTTTTGTGACAATAAATTCCATTTTTATTTCCCAAAATGGTACCAAGTAAGTGTTCATGTGTCGTATGAATAGATATCGTTGCAGGAAATTAAAATAAATATGACAAAAAATAATTAAAACGAGCATTTTGTATCTACAAACATCTATGTTATCAGACAAAATCTGGCGTTGAAATTTCGGCAATTGCTATAAGGAACGCTGATTTTTAATTGTTTAACCTTATTTTACGAAATATTGTACGAAATTTTCGTTGATTTTAAGTAGAAATGGGGCTTTAACGCCTTAGTTGTCTTAGAACGTTTAGTACCAGTAAATGCTTTGTTACATGCGGTGCCTATGTTACCGGTAGTGTGTGCTTGTGCAGTAAGCATTTGTAAAGTTATTGTTATTGTATATACTTATTAAGCATCTGTTACATGAGCTGTGATTGTTTGTACTTCCAAAATAAACATTTAAACTTGAGTTGCATCTGTCAATTTGCTTCATGTCAAATCTTTGAATTGAATGAAGTAATCCGGTTATAGAGCTACATACATGTAGTTTAAAGGGGGTTTTATGCATGTGCGTAAAGTATCGTCCCAGAATAGCCTGTGCTGTCCGCACAGGCTAATCAGGGACGACACTTTCCGCTTTTATTGTATTTTTCTTTTGAAGAAAGTCTCTTCTTATGAAAAATCGTGTTAATGCGGAAAGTGTCGTCCCTGATTAGCCTGTGCGGACTGCACAGGCTTATCTGGGACGACACTTTAAGCACACGCGTTAAACCCCCTTTTCACAGAGCGAGGCTCTTTTATAATGAATAGCACTATGAATAACGACTTCGTTGCACTGAATACGAACGTCTTTGGAACATTTATTTGTACCAATTTGAACAAAAATACTAAAATGTCATCAGTCTTAATAGAATTCAACTTCTTTGATAGTATACTACATGTAAACATATATACAACGAATGTCAAGAGATTAAATAACTATAAATTAATGTATTTCCATATACAAACAAAAAAACGTGATTGACAACTAGCATAGCAAATATTGTGAACTATAAAAGTCATGCTCATAGAAAACAATAATAAATATATTGCACATGTTCTGAAGTAAATCTTCAGATCTACCATTAAGTAATATTCTTAGAACACCAGCAATTGTTGTATAAACAACATGCTAATCATAGAAAGTGACAACTGAGTTTAAACACTGCTATGATGTTAATTAAATATAGATTATCCACCTGTTTCGATTTTGAGTAGCTCCGTTTTAGTCCTTAGTTATCTAAGTAGCTCCGTTTTTGTCCATTGTAATCAGAGTAGCTCCGTGTTAGACAATTGTTATCTGAGTAGCTCCGTGTTAGTCCACTGTTGTAGCTACGTTCTAGTCTATTATTATCATTGTGCTTATATGATCAGTAATGTATTTGTCTATCCCGAAACACGCGGGTTTATCGATATATCCAAAA
The DNA here is from genome assembly GCA_007657795.1 of Dreissena rostriformis. Taxonomy (NCBI): domain Eukaryota; kingdom Metazoa; phylum Mollusca; class Bivalvia; order Myida; family Dreissenidae; genus Dreissena; species Dreissena rostriformis. Next base: position 106,667 of record VMBQ01001018.1, on the reverse strand, counting down.
TCGTCCTCACATTGTTGGTCAAATTTCAGTCCATACACTCGACTGCATCATGAACGCTACTTACTGGATGGCTGCGCCGTGAACACCTTGATATTGTTCTTGTACAGCGCCACGAACAGCTTGCTGGTCTTCCAGTCAAAGTATATCGCCTGCGGCTCGTCGATGCCCTCCGCAGACGAAAGCAAGGCGCTGATGCGCTCCAGATTCTTGGACACGAGGTGGATGCTGTTCTGGCTGTAAGAGCACACCAGCAGCCCACCGTCGCTCGTGGAGCACAGCCCTTCCGGTTCCGCCAATTCCGGGTCGCTGTAAGACTCGAACGTGTCGCCTGTGACTGAGAGTTTTGTGATCGTGTGTTTCATGGTGTCTGATACGAAGATATAGTCCTCGTTACTTGCGCTGCACACGTAGTGCGGACGCAGAAACATCACGTTGCCTTCCCGGAAGGTGAACGATTTCAACACGACGCCCTGCAGGTCCAGAATTTCAACCTTTTCCGGGTCCACGTACGATACCACGAGGCTGTTGTGCTTAAACAAGAAGTCAATGCCCCGACAATCGCCGTCAACTTTCAAGAACATGGCCCTGTATTTGGAAATGATCTGTATCTCTTTCCTTAACTGAAGGGTGACGGCGAGTTCCTCGTTGGGGAGGGCAGTGATGTCCCAAGGGGCCGCCGCTAGCTGGTGGTACTCCACTATCGTGTTCGTGTTCACGTCCAGTATTTTCACTGCGCTGTTGTTGCAGTCGGCGAGCGCTAGCGTTGAGGGCGACGCCAGCACACATCCGGTAACCCGGCAACTGTTCTTGTCGAGATCGGAAGTGACGTTCAGCTCGTCGATTAAGACGAACCGGGCCTTCGCCATGTCTGTCGTGGAGGTGAACTTCCGCAGGGACTTGAAATGGCGGGAGTTTCGCGATCCCTTCAATCTGGAATTTAAAAACGAAAAGAATGGCAACATTGTGCTCAAAAAAGTATGACCTCTGATAAACAGTGAGTGGCGCGCACACACAACCACACATGAAATAACAAATCATGTTGACTATTATGTCACGCGTCACCTGTATTTGCTCATAAAGTACAGGAATGTATCAATGATTGCTCAAATTGTATATTTTAGTAGCTATATTTATTTCAAATGACTTGTTATTACAGCTACAACATCAACTTTAATGTAACATCTGCGCCCATCATCATTTTCTCCATAAAAGTTGAATACAATCACGACGTATATGACTTATGTAGAGTGTTTAACAGCTCGGTGAAAATTATTGTAGGCACTTGTGGCAACTTCAACAACATAATAATACACACAAACCAAACAATTCTTAGACTTTAGTCTGAGAATGAATAATATTCTTTAAATTGGAATATTAAAGTATTGCTTTAATTTTAGTCAAACTTGACACTAACCTCCTCTTTCTACATCATTATTCATGTAAAACATTTTTTTTTAACTCTTTCAGTGCTGGAACCGAATTTTGAAGGCCTTTGCAAACAGTTTGGATCCAGATGAGACGCCATAGAACGTGGCGTCTCATCAGGATCCAAACTGTTTGCTATTCTGATAGTATTCTTTAAAAAAAAACAATCGAAGAAAATGCTAATTCAAAAAATTCAGCAGACGACATTTTAGCAGACGACAAATTTCCCAGCATGCAAAGGGTTAATGACATAATCACCAGTTGAAGCCTGTATATATTCTAAAGCTGGAAGTATTTTTCTTGGTTCTAAGTCTGTTATTTATTCTGAAGTCTAAGAATGGTTTGGTGAAAACGGGCCCAGGACATGTACATGCATGTCTCACCTGTCGATTTCCTTATAAAGGCCGCTGTTTATTTTCATGACTTCCGCCAACTCTTGCGCCTTCCGGTTATTCTCCGCTATCAGAGTTTCGTGCTCGACCAGGAACCTGCGAACGTGGACGAGACTTCGTCAATGGAGCCTCGTTATGAGAAAACTGGGCTTAATAAATTTGAAAAAAAAAGTGTCGTTTCAGATTAGCCTGTGCAGGCATATCAGGGACGACACTTTCCGCTTTTATGAATCGTTTCGTTTACAGGATGTCTCTTCTAAACGAAGATCAGTCTATGCAGAAAGTATCGTCCCTGAATAGCCTGTACGGACTGCACAGGCTTATCTGGGACGGCACTTTACGATTATGCATTAAACCCAGTTTTCCCAGAACGGGGCTCAATATTAGGCATGTTGGAGTGGTGGAGAGCAGCCTACACACATGTGTGCGTAAAGAATGTGGCCGGTCGGATCAGCTCTGCCTTCTGAATCTAATATTTGTTTAAATCAAGTCTTTTCTAACCAAGAATTCAACGTAAGCGGAAAGTGTCGTACCGAATAAGCATGTACGTGCTAATCCGGTACAACATGTGCATTACGTTAGGTTATCCTACTACATATAAATAATACCATTAATTGTGCATTTAACTTTAAGAAACTTTAGATGCGTTATTAAATATACATATAAACAATATACTATTTTAATATTCACCACATATATCATTTGCGGTATGAAAACTTAATACGACCCACGTCTTGCGAAAACGTGTTTTAAGCCATATGAGCGATTGCGCAGGCTAGTCTGGAGCTACCCTGGCCGCATTTGGCATAAGACTAATTTGTGTCGTGTTCTGAGAAAACTGGGCAAAATGCTTGTGCGTAAATTGTCATCCCAGATTAGCCTGTGCAGTCCGCATCTAGGCTAATCAGGGACGACAATTTCCGCTTTTATGGAATTTTCGGTTTAAATGATGTCTCTTCTAAGTGAAAATCTAGTTTAGACGGAAAGTGTCGTCCCGGATTAGCCTGTGCGGACTGCACAGGCTAATCTGGGATGACAATTTACGCACAAGCATTATGTCCAGTTTTGTCAGAACACAACACATTTGTGCATGACGTGGCTCATGTCATTTATGGTGTTAGTATTTTTATCCTATGTATACAAATACTTGTTTAAATTTTAACGCAGAGTCTAAACGCAGTCTACAAGAAAACGCGCAGACTTCATTTCGAATGAGGATTTGAATAATTAAATTAGCGACTGGGGCAGGTGGTATCAACATGATTTCCATGACAACCAAATACACACAAATATGTTAACGCTAACACTATTAAAACAGAACGTTGAATGTTGAAAACGGTTTTGCGTGTGAACAAATTAAAAAAAAAAGAAAAAAAAAAGAATTAAAATTAAAAATTAATGGTTTCCATAACAAACCACAACATGAATATACAACCAACATGCTATTCTCAACTTTGCTATACACTTGGGGATTAGCGAAAATGATACCGTCTCAACAAATTATTATTATTATTCAAAGTTTTAGTTCATATTTGTTTTATCTTGACCCAGTTAGGCATACGTGAAACATTCAAATATCGTTCTGTAGTTGGTTCATTTGAACTGTACTTTCCTATATAAACAAGGCATCACGTGCGGTAATACCGCCGCGCTGAAGCCCTGATGTTCTAGCTATTACAGACATAATATTTATCTTGCACTAAGTACCCACCTTGCCTTTATTTCTTCCAGGGCTGCCAGCGAATCTTTCGCGTCCACTAAGTCTTGGCAGACCCTCTCGAATGTTGTTTGAGCCGAGTCCAGAATATCGATATACCTGCAATATAAGAATACAGCGAGACGTGTCAATGGTGATAATTTGAGGCGCGTTATGTGCAAACTGCCTGTACGTAAAGAGTCATCCCAGATTAGCCTGTGTAGTCCGCCTAAACTGGATTTTCGTTTAGAAGAGACTACATTTAAATGAAACAAGAGATGTGTTTGTCAGAAACACAATGCCCTCTACTGCGCCGCTTTGAAAAAAAAGGACCTTTGACCTTGAAGGATGACCTTTCACCACTCAAAATGTGCAGTTCCATGAGATACACAAGCATTTTTTTATATATATTTTTACCTTTGACCTTGAAGGATGACCTTGACCTTGACCTTTCACCACTCAAAATGTGCAGCTTCATGAGATACACATGCATGCCAAATATCAAGTTGCTATCTTCATTATTGCAAAAGTTTAGGCCAACGTTAAAGTTTTCGGACGGACGCACAGACTGACGGACTGACGGACGGACGGACGGACGGACGGACGGACAGTTTAACTGCTATATGCCACCCTACCGGGGGCATAAAAATACATCTACCGGAAATTGTCGTCCCTGAATAGCCTGTGCGGACTGCACAGGTTAATCAAGGATGACACTTTACACACATGCATTAAGCGTAGTTTTTATAGAACGACGTTCATTTGATGGTTGTTTTATTTCAACGTTTCTCGAAAGGGAATACTAGCTTATATATAAATGTATATATTCGAATATCGTTGAAAACAAAAAAGTATGAATACGTACACCTTAGTCAAAATAATTGGACGTAATCGGTGCATTCTAAGATATATATTTTTTTGTATGGGACATAATCCACACTACCTCGGTGACTACCGACCTCATGCATGTTTAGAGATGTAAATAATGAGCTTTTAAATCATTTTTATATTATAAAACACACACGCAGCTAAGCTATATACAGATATTACATGGCGAGGAACAATATATCATATGTGTGAGTTAATGGCAACCTGAGTATGGCATTCCTTTCCTCGTGCACGGAGACGTTGTGCTGACCGCAAAGAGCCTGGCCACGCGCAACCAGATAATTTCGCACGAGCGCCGTGTCGCCGAGTCTCCTGAAACACGGGTATACCACTGTGTTACTGCTGCAACGTGGTAGAACGCAACTTTCGACACCGTAACGAAAATCACGGAATACCGTTAGTGCCATCGTGGTTACACATAAAAATCCAGAGGGCGACAATGCGAGAGTGCGAGAATACGATGACGAGAGTGCGAGAATACGATGACGAGAATGCGAGGACGCGATGACGAGAATGCGAGAACGCGAGAGTACGATGGCGAGAGTGCGAGAATACGATGACGAGAGTGCGGGAATACGATGACGAGAGTGCGAGAACGCGATGGCGATTATGCGAGAATGCGAGAACGCGAGAACGCGAGAGTACGATGACGAGAGTGCGAGAATACGAAGACGTGAGTGCGAGAAGACGATACGAGAGTGCGAGAACGCGATGGCGAGAATGCTAGAATGCGAGAATACGATGACGAGAGTGCGAGAATACGATGACGAGAGTGCGACAATACGATGGCGACAGTACGATATGACTATCGCATTGTCGCCATCGTACTATCGCATTGTCGCCATCGTACTATCGCGTTGTCGCACAGTCGTCATCGTATTCTCGCTATCTCGCATTCTCGCCATTGCGTTCTCGCACTCTCGTCATCGTTTTCTCGCACTCTCGTCATCGTATTCTCGCACTCTCGTCATCGTGCTCTCGCGTTCTCGCATTCTCGCCCTCTGGATTTTATTGTGTAGCAACAATGGCCCTAACGGTATTCCGTAAAAATCTTCACTATTTGTGTTACATCAGATTAGCACATTCAGAACACAATTTACTTGTTAATTAAACGATAAGATGGAACTGATTATAGTACTAAGTAACTATATAATCATCAAAAGTCGCAACAACTGTAATCTAGCTTTATTGTTTGTTGACAAATCCGCCAGTACATGTATATGGAAAGTTTTACACTCGAAAATAAGTATTATTTCTAACAAGAAATATCTTTAAAAAAAAAAAGATATTCGGCGTATGTCAAGACTTTGAAATAAATGTCGAACATTTAATTTTCTAAGTTATTAAATAAAAAAAGAAGGTTTAAGTACTTTTGTGTTCTTTTTTTTTCACTTAAAATGTTTGTCATGAAGTTCATGTATATTTAACCACATCATAGTGTTCGTAGATACATTTTTTTCTACGAATGATCACATCATATGTGTCCTCGCGTGGCTTATTATGAATTTATTTCTTCGTCATCGAAATATTGGATATTTGATTAAGACGCAGTTTTCTTTCCAGACATTCAAATAATACTGTTACATACGCGTCGTGCAAAAATTGGTCTTATGGCATTTGCGGTCAGTGTAGCTCAAGCCTAGCCCGCGAACTTGCGCAGTCCGGCCAGGGGCTACGCTTTCCGGTATAAAAAAAGAATGCAAGGTTTCGTGGCATCTCCTGAGTATCTTCCTCGGTATGCATATCCTGACAAGACTGCTCGGATGCGCCGGTTGGACTGGAGCTACGTTTGCAGCATTTTGTAGTCCCATTTTCACATGAAGCGGGTCTTCACGAATCTCATCGCGTCTTGTAAATGGAACATCAAACCACGATACTTTCCGATAGACAATTGAAGTCATACTGTGTTATTTATAGCAAACTGCAACATGTCGGTAGCCTATTTTTGCTTGCAGGAAAGGTCATTTTAAGGGACTTGTTCACAGACTTTGGCATGTTTTGAAGTTTGTCATTAAATGCTTTAAATTGATAAATATAAACATCATAACTTAAGAGCTTCAATATAAAAACAAGAATGAAAGTAAAAAAGAGAAAAAAAGTTAACAACACCAGGGCTCGAACCACTGACCCATGGAGTAAAAGCCAAGCGCCGAAACCACTCAGCCATCCGTCTTCACGTGTGTATGTGTGTTATTCAGAGGTTATGTTCGGGTCGTCGTTGAGTCTTTACGACTATATTATGTGCGGACCTGACCATCCGTCTTCACATGGGTTGCCATTTATTGAATACTTTGTATAACCATCCACGTGTTGTTACCAAAAAAAAATAGCGATAACACAAGAAATCGAAATTTTTAACTCGTTTCGCGTCTGAGACGCTTGATAATTTTATCAATTTCTAACGATGATTTTTCAAAAACCAAGGTGTATTTTCAGTATAAGTCTGCGGCATTTGTGTTATTTCGCACACCGATGTACATTGTTCATTTATTTCTTGAATCTGTGACAAAAAGTTGAAAAATTCTCATTTTGAAAAACTGTGAACAAGTCCCTTTAAGGTAAAAGCTAGGTTAAACAGCTACGCTGAAAAAGTCACCAAGTGGGAATACATGCCAGCCAGCCTAATAGCGAATAATTGCCAGCAGTAAATACCGTGTTTAACCCTTTGCATGCTGGGAAATTTGTTGTCTGCTAAAATGTCGTCTGCTCTATTTCTAAAATTAGCATTTTCTTTGATTTTTTTTTTTCAAAGAATACTATCAGAATTGCAAACAGTTTGGATCCTGATGAGACGCCACGTTCTGTGGCGTCTCATCTGGATCCAAACAGTTTGCAAAGGCCTTCAAAATTCGGTTCCAGCACTGAAAGAGTTAATTGTCAGGAAGTTCGCGGAGAATTGCTACTCCTCAACATGTATAGCACTTACGCGACTTCAAATTCCAAATAAAAACGTAGCATTATTATTTATATTGTAAGAATAAAATGTAACTGAACTATGACGAGCAAAATTAATGTTGCAAGTACGTGTAGTAGCAGAAAAAACGTTCATATATTCAAGTTCATCATGATTACGGTATGTAAACGTCCATAAGGCGGATACACACACTCGACAATCAAGGTACGTTTATCAAAGTTGGCATGCACTGATGGCTTCATGATGTTATAGTGTGATACCTGTAGATTTTTCATGACACGAGCATGCTTAACCCACGTTTCCGGTAGTTGACGGAAGTTGTTCTAATTTAATGCCAATTATCTCGAACATCAACCTGGAGTTGTGGTGTGTTCAAGGAACGTCGACATACGTCCGGGATACTGCGTACATGAAATTGAGCCTCGCTCTGTGAAAAGGGTGTTTAATGCATAAATGCGTAAAGTGTTATCCGAAATTGGCCTGTTCAGTCCGCACAGGCTAATCAGGGACGCCACATTCCGCCTAAACTGGATTTTTGCTAATAAGAAACTTTCTTTAAACGAACAAATAACATAAAAGCGGAATGTTTTGTCACTGATTAGCCTGTGCGTACTGCACAGGCTTATTTGGGACGACACTTTACGCACATGCATAAAAAAACCTTCTTACAGAGCAAGGCTCAATTATGTTTGCGAGCATGTTGCCAGACTGACTCTGATTATTAGTAAAGACGTTCCCAATTGTATTATCAACTCTATAGATATTTATATTTGTCAGCATAATTATAGTTAACGGAATACGAGTCATTTACTTTTTTGAGTGCGATTTGTTGATGATTCGGTTCTATATTGCAAGGCAAAACACTTGGGGAATGTAATACGTATGTAATTGGCATGAACACGTTTAAATGTATTCATGCATTTATTTGTAAAAACAAACTTATTGAATCGCCCATACAGGTAATAAAGGCCGCCAAAATTTGCTTTTAGCATTCAGCGATAATAGTTTACAGGAAAAAATCATGAAAATAAAAAGTATGACCGAATTATTGCATTTTCTCTCATCAGCATAAATTATATATATACCACGTTTAATCTAGCAAACCTATTGGAACTGCATGAAATGAAAGCTTCATAAACGTGATAATATTTTACCGGAAAAAAATATAAAAATAAAAAATATGACCGATTTATTGCATTTTTTTCTCATCAGCATAAATCTACCCAACATATTGGAATTGCAGGAAATGAAAGCTACATGTACGAGGCGCTATCGAATGTCTTATCGCGGTTGGCGTGCATTCGTGCTTACATGGCGGCGCTGATAGCCGGCTAAAGGATATACACCTGTTAGAGAAACGATGCTAATGGGACGCGATTATCTTCGAGAACTGATTCATTGCTGATTAACGACAGCAGATCGTATACAGCCAATATTAATGCCAGCGTGAAATAAAAAGTTGGTTCTAAGATTGTGATGCGCACCATATTGAGTACATCTTGACGAGCTGACTCATTGCGAAGGCATACATGATACCCCATAGCCATTGCGATGTCCAGATATAAACGATATTTCTAGTTCTTTTTATTTGCTTTAAAGATCAAAATGTTTCATTTAAAATTTTATACATGTCAATTTTATATAATCGCGAAAAGGAAAGGTTCTTTCAAACACATGCATACGCATAGTTAATGCGATGCGCGTCGCCGCAAAGACTTGTCCATCTGTGTATGCGTTTGCTCATGTAGGCTTTATCCTACGCATATGCGCCTTTTCAAAGTGATAAAGTGTTTCTATGAAGTATATTTGTTTTTTGTTATACGACATATGGAATGGCATTTGCCTTTTGGAAGTTCAATGAAAATTTTCAAATAAAAAAGTAAATAATTGAATTTTAACTCAAAATGGATCGCGTGCACACTTTTGTTTTGCCGTAGCAAACCGCAAATGCACGGTACCTTGATTCCCCAAGGTGATTTCCGCGTCGGGAGTTTCCGGGGGACGCCTCTTCGATGTGACCTGGTTCCGGTGTTCGTCTGAGTGGCCCATCGCGCATCGCCACCAGTGTGACGTCACTCGCCGGTCGCGCCTCATGGTTAGAACTGCAACAAACACGCATCAATTGGACCGTATAACGTTGAGGACAAGTCATGCGCGCTAAAAGTACATTATGATCAATAAATGTATAGCTCTGATATATCATTTCGACACCCGTGATTTTGTTTGTAATATAAATCATACATTTATCGCTCGTATGCGATATTTAGGTCTATAATCACATTTTTGTTTGTAAACTTTTTGTAGAGAATGTTTCAAATACAAGCTGAAAGATTAAAATCCATTAAAAAAAGGATAAAATTGTTAACTGTTGTCATGCGTCCGATCCATGCAAATAAAAAACGGGGTAGAGCGTATTAAAGTAAAATGGGTTAAACGACAAAAAAAATAAAAAATGTTTTTGGTAAAATTGTGGATTACCTTTTTATTTTATATGCCTGGTCCTTGGACTCGCAGATTCTTCCCAGAACGTTAAACACTGTGAATGACAGTCAAAGAAAGAATCATAACTTATATGTAATGACTTAACACGGAAATGGATATTACACCAGACAAGCAACACTGTGTATCAACGCAAACCAGAAATAATATGCATATTATATGTCAACCATCACGTATGCAAAGTATAATACGTGACACAGTCATTAGTACCTTAATGTTTTTTTTTTATTAATTTGGTCAACAGTTTCTCCGAAAGGGACACCTATTAATACGAACAAAGAGGGAGAAGCAAAGGATCTGAACTGTTCTGACAGTTAAATATTTTGACAAAGTTCAAATCGGGATCAGAGTACATTAGAACAGTTAATTACAAAATCCAAATGTCTTCTTTTTTGTCACTATAAGTGATATTCCGACTTTAATTGGACCAAGTTAACTAGTTGTTTTTACCACACGTGACCCAGTTTCAAAATCAGCCGAAATATCATTGGGTCAATAATTGTTCTTACCAATTTTCATAAAAAATGGGCAATACATGAGGCCTCTGAAGTGTTCACGTGATAAATAACGACGGACACGATAAAAATTTGATTACAAAAGCTCACAATGAGCACTTTTTATCAGTTGTCCTGTATAACTCTTACATCGGTAACCATGCCTACGATTCCATCTGAGTTTGAATACATACAGTGTACAAACATTACGGACTACTATACCTATATAATGGCCGTCAAACTCAACACAATCACAAAACTAAATTGATTGGTTTAAGCAAGCACAACCATGCATTCATGTGCGTCCCACATTCAATGTTTGATGGACGCTCTGATTTGAACGCTGGATTCTGTAAATGCCACTGCTTCCGTTTTTGTCTACACACCCCTAACGGCAGGCGTATACGGTAAATCAAGATAGCAAAGTATTTAATGGGAATTATACGACTCGTTTCATTAGCACAGACACCACCAGGCAGCATTAAACGAGCTATAATGTGATTATTACATCCACTATACGTCAAGTTAAACTCGTTTGTTATTTTATACGGCATGATCAATGAAAAGAAGGGTGAACAGTGAAGTATCTAGAAAATATATCAGTGTATCTGCTTAATGAATAATCAGTCTATGCTAACTCGTACGACGGCGGGTCTTTCTCGGGCATTTCGTGTTGTTTTTTTTCTTGAATAATGACCATCAACCCCAAAACGTATTTGGTTTGATAACTTTCTACAGCCCATTTGTAAGACATAATTTAAATGTCGCCTTTCACACAATAAACTTGAATTGAACCTTGTTATGGTGAAAACGTTATATATGATTCGAACATGATGCTATACGTGGATGTGTGTAAAGCCAATCCCGACTCCTATAAAAATGCACGTACCTCAGATTGCGAGATCAAATACCCCCGATGTACCCGAGTATTATAAATTATGCGGCCAATTGCTAGATCAAAATACCACAATTTACCCGAGTATTGTAAATTATGCTTGATACAAAAAACCAATATACCCGAGTATTGTAAATTATGCGGCCAATTGTTTGATCAAAATACCCCCATATACCCGATTTTTGTAAATTATGCGGTCATTTGCTTGATCAAAATACCCCCAATATACCCGAGTATTGTAAATTATGCGCTCATTTGCTTGATCAAAATACCCCCAATATACCCGAGTATTGTAAATTATGCGGCCAATTGCTTGATCAAAATACCCCCAATATACCCGAGTATTATAAATTATGCGGCCAATTGCTTGATCCAAATACCCCAATGTTCCCGAGTATTGTAAGTTATGCGACTAATGGCTTGATCAAAATACCTCAATGTACCCGAGTATTGTAAATTATGGGGTGAATTGCTTGATCAAAATACCTCAATATACCCGAGTATTGTAAATTATGCGGCCGATTGCTTGATCAAAATACCACAATATTCCCGAGTATTGTCAATTATGCGGCCAATTGCTTGGTCCAAACACCCCAATATACGCAAGTATTGTAAATTATGAGGCCCATTGCTTGATCAAACTACCCCCATCTACGCGAGTATTGTAAATACTGCGGGCAATTGCTAGATCAAAATACCCCCAATGTACCTGAGTTTTGTAAATAATGCGGCCAATCGCTTGATCAAAATATACCAATATACCCGAGTATTGTAAATAATGCGGCAAATTGCTTGATCAAAATACCCCCAATATACCCGAGTATTGTAAATAATGCGGCCAATTGCTTGATCAAAATACCCCCAATATACCCGAGTATTGTAAATTATGCGGCCAATTGCTTGATCAAAATACCCCCAATGTACCCGAGTATTGTAAATTATGCGGCCCATTGCTTGATCAAAATACCCCCAATGTACCCGAGTATTGTAAATTATGCGGCCCATTGCTTGATCAAAATACCCCCAATGTACCCGAGTATTGTAAATAATGCGGCCCATTGCTTGATCAAAATACCCCCAATATACCCGAGTATTGTAAATAATGCGGCCAATTGCTTGATCAAAATACCCCCAATATACCCGAGTATTGTAAATTATGCGGCCAATTGCTTGATCAAAATACCCCCAATGTACCCGAGTATTGTAAATTATGCGGCCCATTGCTTGATCAAAATACCCCCAATGTACCCGAGTATTGTAAATTATGCGGCCCATTGCTTGATCAAAATACCCCCAATATACCCGAGTATTGTAAATTATGCGGCCAATTGCTTGATCAAAATACCCCCAATGTACCCGAGTATTGTAAATTATGCGGCCCATTGCTTGATCAAAATACCCCCAATGTACCCGAGTATTGTAAATAATGCGGCCCATTGCTTGATCAAAATACCCCCAATATACCCGAGTATTGTAAATTATGCGGCCAATTGCTTGATCAAAATACCCCCAATGTACCCGAGTATTGTAAATTATGCGGCCCATTGCTTGATCAAAATACCCCCAATGTACCCGAGTATTGTAAATAATGCGGCCCATTGCTTGATCAAAATACCCCCAATATACCCGAGTATTGTAAATTATGCGGCCAATTGCTTGATCAAAATACCCCCAATGTACCCGAGTATTGTAAATTATGCGGCCCATTGCTTGATCAAAATACCCCCAATGTACCCGAGTATTGTAAATAATGCGGCCTATTGCTTGATCAAAATACCCCCAATATACCCGAGTATTGTAAATTATGCGGCCCATTGCTTGATCAAAATACCCCCAATATACCCGAGTATTGTAAATTATGCGGCCCATTGCTTGATCAAAATACCGCCAATATACCCGAGTATTGTAAATAATGCGGCCAATTGCTTGATCAAAATACGACAATATACACGAGTATTGTAAATAATGTGGCCAATTGCTATTCAAAATACCCAAATATCACCGAGTTTTGTAAATAATGCGGTCAATTGCTTGATCAAAATACCGCATATACCCGAGTATTGTAAATAATGCGGCCAATTGCTTGATCAAAATACCTCCAATATACCCGAGTATTGTAAATTATGCGGCCCATTGCTTGATCAAAATACCCCCAATATACCCGAGAATTGTAAATTATGCGGCCCATTACTAGGTCCAAATACCCCCAATATACCCGAGTATTGTAAATAATGCGGCCAATTGCTTGATCGAAATACGACAATATACCCGAGTATTGCAAATAATGTGGCCAATTGCTATTTCAAAATACCCCAATATTACCGAGTTTTGTAAGTAATGCGGCTGATTGCTTGATCAAAATACCTCCAAAATACCCGAGTATTGTAAATAATGCGGCCAATTGCTTGATCAAAATACGACAATATACCCGAGTTCTGTAAATAATGCGGCCAATTGCTTTATCAAAATACGACAATATACCAGAGTATTCACTGTAAGTTATGCGACCCATAGCTAGATCAAAATACTCGTATAAACCAAAGTATTCTTGGTTATGCGGCTAATTGCTAGATCAAAATACTGGTTTACACCCGAGTATTGTTCGTTATGCGGCCAATTGCTACATCAAAATACCAGAACATATAGGAATATTGTATGTTATGCGACCAATTGCTAAATACAAATACAGGTACATGTATATACTCGAGTATTGTAAGTTATGCGGCCGATTGTTAGATCAAAATATATGTATATACCCGAGCATTGTAAGTTATTCGGCCAATTTGCGTACAAATGACGAGCGTTGATTTTAAACTGGTGAATGTGATAAGGGAAGCGGACAACTACAACGAGCGAGGCCTGGTATGGAGGAGATAACCCTGGGTTAGGGTTATGGATAGGGTTATGGTTAGGGGTCGGGTTAGAGTAAGGGTTGGGTTTAGGCTAACCCAAACCGGCAAACCCTAACCCGACCCCTAACCCTAACCCTACCCCTAACCCTCTAACCCCCCCCCCATGCGCATTACAATACCAGGCCTCGCTCATTGTAGTTGGCCGCTTCCTTCCCTGGGAATATGTGATAAGCGACAAGTAAGCGACTACTTTCCAGTTCCCGAGAAATGAAGTTAAAAAAGAAGCGGAATACTTTCAAACGCGAAATAAACTTCCTTCCTGTAAATATTATGAACATAATTGACGTTGGAAGCAAAACATATATTCACCATACTGGATGACGTTAAAGAGACCTTTTCACATTTTGGTAAATTGACAAAATAAAATAAAAATGTTTCAGATTCGCAAATTTTCGCTGTAGTATATTGGCGAGGAAACAGTAATGCTGAGCATTTACCATTCTTTAAAATATCCATTATATGCATCTTTTGACGATTTAAAAACCTGAAAAATATAAGCGTTGCAACGCGAAACGATTGAATAATTTGGAGTGTTCCGTTGTTATCGTTATATTTTGTGACACTACGAGGATTGCTTATATAAGGTATAAAATTATAAAATACACCACTCACTGCATGATCACGGATGGCCGAGTGGTCCCAGCGTTAGACTTTTACTCCAAGGGTAAGGGGCTCGAGCCCAGTTGTGGGTTACCTTTTTTTCTTTCTTGAATTTTATTCTTGTTGTTTTTTTTTGTTGTTTTTTTTTAACTGGAGTTTTTTTAGTTCCAATGTTTACATTGATCAATTTAAAGCATTTAATGACAAACTTCAATACATGCAAAAATCTGTGAGAAGGTTCCTTTAAATGAGAACTTAAATGCATGCGACGAACGACAGAGCTTTATATACATGAATGGCCTTCTAAGTGGAAGAAATCGACAGAAAGACAAGAAAGCCAATCGATGTACATATGTTTAAAAGCCAAAGGAATTTGCATAAACAACGGAACATTTGCAGGACGTCTGGTAATCGGTATACAACGTATCCATTGGCAATGGAAGCGTAAGAACTATCATCTATTGTTCATTAATACTATAACTTCAACATGTGTAGTAAATCTCAGCGACACAATTCTTTGTGAATCACCTGCGCTAATCATACTATATTATAATATTATTAGCCACGTCATGTGAAAATGGGTCTTATGTCATGTGCGATCAGCGTAGCTCCAGAACAGCCTGCGCATTCGCGCTGTATTGTCAGGAGCTACCCTGTCCACCAATGAACCACGAAACCTTGCGTGACTTTATACCAGACAGGGTAGCTCACTACCAGACTGCGTGCATTCGAACTATGGTCGGGAGCTAGTCTGACCGCATATGGCATAATACCCATTTTCGTATGACAAGGCTCAATTACAAATTAATACTAGTAGTACATTTTACCAGTATAAAACAAATATAAACACACTTACTCTCTTTTTCTCACGTCCTCTGCTTGTCCGTATTTTCCTATGGCAAAATTCAATGTGCAAGGCCAGTTGTACATGTAGACATCAGACTTCCCCGTCAACGCATGTTGTTACATGCCAATCAATTATCACGTATTAACCATACACGAATATCAAGCATCTGTGACGCCAAATATATGTGGTGGCTGTGTGCAGTCATACAGTTTTGCAGCTGTTTGTCAGTTGCTATGTTAGTAAATTTATACGTACAAGTAAGCAACAAAAAAACTTGCGGTAGTTGTGTGCCTAACAGTTATATATGTATAAAAATATGCAACTGTTGTCGTTACATATTAATACAGTTACTAAATGATTTTGTATTTACAGTCTTGTTGTTGTTGTAATATAAAATACAGGTTTCGGTCGTTTTGCATGTATCTGTATACGTTCGCGTTTGCGGAACAGCGACTTTTGTCTAATTACAATATACCGGTTTCAGTGGTTTGTTATTTCAGTATAAAGTCACAGTGGATGTGTATTTAAAAATATGTGTATACTTATTTTTGTGATATTTCTTTATGGACGCCTGACATTCAGTTATTTACGACACAACTATTATTAGAGTCTATATATAATTACGAAATCACCAATAATTTACCCTGGCGCATGTCGTTAATTAATGTTAGCAATCAGGCCCTGCAGTGTTCACGTTTAATTCCTTGGCACAATATACCGGTAGTACACACAAAATTCATTCATGAAGATTTATCAGCTACTTTTTAGACAACTGTAGCAAAAAATGTTATGTTTTAGAGGTAATCTTCTCATAAAAATCGCTCTTCTGCAATGATATGATATAAGTTACGTCCACAGACGTTCTGTTTGCAATTTCATTCGATAAAATGTCTCACACGCGCATTAAATGACGTTTTATTTTCCAATGGACTTATTTCAATCAATGTCACTCTAGCGTTTTCAACCCAGCTGTTCGGAATTTCACATATTCAACACTGCCCTATACAATCACGGTACGTAATCTCAAATGCCGTTCGGCACTATCTCGTAGGTCGCTAAAACATATACGTCCATTAAACGTGCACGACGTTATAAGCCGTCCAATAAATCTCAAGTCCGTCTCCAAAAGTAACGTTCATTTAACGTGCACGACGTAAGGAGCCGACCAATAAATGTCCAGTCCGTCTCCAAAACATATACATTATACAGTACGTTCATTTAACGTGCACGACGTTATAAGCCGGCCAATAAATCTCCGTTCCGCGTTCAGACCGCACGTAGAAACATGACGTTTTACGTAATACCACTTGCTTTGCTATCTCATTCACAGAGAATCTGATTGAGAAAAAATGCATATGTAGAGGCTGAGGGTCCCCTGGCGAGAACCGTCATGATTTGTTGATAAGCTACCTGCGTAAAACTGTACAGCGGATACTTTTCACGGTCGATGTTTGTATTCGTCAAATGTGTCGTGTTCTGAGAAAACTGGGCATAATGCGTGTGCGTAAAGTGTCGTCCCAGATTAACCTGTGCAGTTCGCACAGGCTAATCAGGGACGACACTTTCCGCCTTAATTGGATTTTTGCTTAGAAAATACATCATTTAAACGAAAAATGTCATAACAGCGGAAATTGTAATCTGGGATGACAATTTTCGCACAAGCATTATGCCCAGTTTTCTCAGAACACGACACATATTATGAACATCATTTTATACTACTACTGCTGCTGCAGTTACTGCTATTGCTACAGCTTCTCTTAATACTACTACATAATAATAATATAATAATAATGCTTATAATAATTATTATCATCATTCTTATAATTATTATAAAAATAGGAATACAATAATATATTTCATAATATGTTAGGGCTACTTATGATTCTAACTTATTTATTTCTTTACCTAATTTTGTTTTAAAAACTCAAGCAGTTACCAGTTCATTTTTTAAATCAACCGCCTTCTTCCTTAATATTTGTTGTTTAGTGGCTGAACAAAAAAATTGTCTTACAATGGCATAACGTTATGTATATCTACAATGTAGTACACAACAATTATTTTCTTGGTCAATAACTTAAAAATGAGCCTCGCTCTTAGAAAAGGGGGTTTAATGCAAGTTGCGTTAAGTTTCGTCCCAGATTAGCCCGTGCAGTTTGCACAGGCTGATCAGGGACGACACTTTCCGCCTAAACTGAATTTTTGTCAAGAAGAGTCTTCCTTTAAACGCAAAATACAAATAAGCGTAAAGTGTCGTCCGGACTGTGGCTGTGCGGACTGCACAGGCTAATCTGGGACGACACTTAACGCACATGCATTAAACCCCTTTTTCGCAGAGCGCGGCTCAAATACATTTACACAGTAGTTTCCACCCTACAGTAAACCGACTTTCAGCCTCGTGGCCTTATCTCTGAACGCAGATGGAAAGATCACGGGACCAAAAAATACCCCGAATATTTTTCCAGTTAAAACTAACTACCTTGTATAAACCGGCCTCTCGATTATCAGGCATCATGTTGTAGCAGCATTTTACGAGTGTTACTCTTTACAAAAATATTTATTTATAAGATACCTGTACGACATATTGCGCGAACGCATAACATGTACGGTCGCCACATATACACATAACTGGAGTCTATATTGAATAGAAGATAAATAATTCGGAAAAACGACAAACATCAGGCCATGAATCCAGAAATGATAAGCGATTTAGAGGATGCCGAATAACACTAACGCGAGTATACATTAGCCTTGCTCTGTGAAAGGGGGTTTAATGCACGTGCTCAAAGTGTCGTCCCAGATAAGCCTGCGCAGTCCGCACAGGCTTATCAGGGACGACACCTTGCGCCTTTATGATATTTTTCGTTTAAAGAAAGTCTCTTATTAGCAAAAAACCAGTTAAGGCGGAAAGTGTCGTCCCTCATTAGCCTGTGCGAAATGCACAGGCTAATCTGGGACGACACTTTAAGCACATACATTAAACCCCCTTTTCAAAGAGCGCGACTCACACGTATTAGTGTGTTAATTTATGTTGGCATATGACTTCACTGAATGATCCAATGACGACGGGCATTATAATCAGAAAGAATCCTGGAATACGAATAAGAGTCAGAATACATTAAAAAGCCATATAGGAACACCACTGAGTTGCAGGAATAAGGCATTGAAAAAGAAAGTAATAGTGTGGATCAGACAAAGATTCTCTCTGAAAAATGTCAAAATTCGTAAGCAAACAGGTTGTAACATACACCATAACACAACACAGAAAATGTGTCCTTTTTAATGTAACACGTATGTGACTATGTTTTTTCTAAACATATTTTTTGCACTTAACATGCGCTTGGCAGGAAAGAAAAACTACATAAAACTTGATAAAATATGAAATCCGCTGAATTTCCAGTAAGTACTAGTTGTTGAATTCATGAACTTACATCAACTAAAATGTGCAATGCCAATTTTCTTAGTAAGCTATTCGCCGCAAACGATTCTACTTCGGTAATATAATGATGGGCCAAACATTTGGTGAGAACAATTTCGACGTGATTAGCACTACCATGATTACCAGCATAATACAACTGACCCCGTGGAACTCTTAGAACTATAAACAAGCACACAAGCGCTTGCTCATATCATTTATATATTTATTTTTACTAGCTAGTTTCCTGGAATTTGTTTACAATGTAATTAGTATAAATAGACGAGAATAAATAAGAGATATTCTTGATGGAAGGCAAACTGTTTATTTACAGAATGTCATCAATTATGATAACAGTTGCCAGCCCTTCTGTATCGAATATCTGCAAGAATTTGACGCAGCGATTGCTAATCTGTCTACTATCGGACAGACAGATTCGTATTCGGAGCAGGTTACATCCGGGGCACTAAACGAAAAAAACGCAGGTGAAAGTAAGTCAACGTGCAATAGCAACTCAAAATGAAAAATATTACGTTTTTATAATCTATACATTTATGATTATCATCCTACATTCTCCCGAAAATCCATATATTTGTAAAAACAAATCCATACAAGTTTAATTGTATGTGTTTACTTTCACTTTTTCTTTCTATGTTTTTCTTGTTGTTATTTTGACGCATGTGCATTCATATCGGCATTATTGCTTTTTGGCGATGAGCTGTATATGCTTAAGTCGCAAAATAAACTGTCTGCTCTGTTCTATAAAACAATAACCCACATATGTTACGCTAATGTATCAAGATCTCAGCCAGGTAAGTTCGAATTAAGTCGTGGACATCTGTTCGTTGGCCTAGCGGTTTCATATACAAATCCTTTCTTGGTTAATGAGTCGCGCTATGTGAAAAGGGGGCTTAAGCCATCTGCGTGAAGTGTCGTCCCAGACTAGCCTATGCAGTCTGCTCAGGCTAATCATGGATGACACCTTCCGCCTAAACTGTTTTTTTTTGGCTAAAAAATGTCTTCCTTTAAACGAAAAATACAATAAAAGGGGAATGTAGTCCCTGACTAGCCTGTGCGGACTGCAAAGCCTTATCTGGGACGACACTTGCATTATACGTTCGAACTTGATCGTGGACCTCTGTTCGTAAGCCCGAGCGGTTTCATATCCCCGCATCAGAACGACAAAAAGTTGTAAAGTGGACGATACATAATTGATCGCGCTCTGGGAAAATCGGGCTGAATGCATGTTCGCAAAGTATCGTCCCATATTAGCTTGTGCAGCCCTCCTAGGCTAATCAGGGGCTTTTACGCTTTTATGGAATTTTTCGTTTAAACGAAGTCTCTAATAATTAAACAAAAAACAAGTGTAGACGATGTTTTACATTAGCTTTGAGCCCGATTTCCTCGGCGACAACTCAATTATTCAACGTGGCAGCCTCTGACGATTTCGATTTATAACATGTTATCGTGATAACGTTAATGTATAGCCCAATGTATGCAGGTCGTTGGTCAAATAAAAAAGAAAAGAGTGCGTGGAAGTTAATCCATTTATGCCTAGCGTCTAGAAAAAAGGCCTTGGCAAACAGCGTAGACCCAGATGAGACGCTGCATGATGCGGCGTCTCATCAGGGTCTATGCTGTTTGCTTAAAGGAATTTCTATAAGAAATATTCTAAAAATAAAAATACCAGACATCCCTAATTTTGGAAATGAATTTTAACCCTTCTGCTGCTGCGTTGGCCTTAACAATCGATGAAAATGCATTCTGTTTAGAGATATGGACATAATGAATAGACAAAGCCATCACAAGATACGCGTTCAATTAGGTAGGACAAAAATTATGTCTAAAATCCACAAGAGCACAGATAATTAAACACATTTTTCACTTTAATTTTTATTAGAATAGATTTGTACATATGGCATTAACCATTAAAATACCATAGTTCAATCATTCATAGGAATATTCAGTTCCAGTGTATAATCCATATCTTGATTATTAAAAGCATGCTTGATCACAAAAACTTAGTTGAAAAAAACAAAGCTTGTCACCATAGGATGACATATGCCCCCCCTTTTCCTCATTTTTCTAAACCTAAACGCAAAGTGTTTTTTCACATTTTTCGAAACCTAAGCGCAAAACCTAAACGCAAAGTGTGACGGAATTTCAGACTGACAGACAGACGGACAGTGCGATCACTATATGCCCACCTTCGGGGGCATAAAAAGCTTATACGTAAAATTTGTTGAAGCTATTAAAACTAGGATGGGTGTTTTAAAATTACTGCAAATTAAAGCAAGTAATTGTTCTGAATTAGCCTGAATACGTACTTAGAAGAAACCAAACTATATGTGTCACACTGATGCCCCAAAAATGCGTTTGGTAACAGTCATATTCACTGGTCAAACAAAGAGGACTTGCTTAAAAATCAACCTGATAGTTCACTTCAAGCTTGACAAAGTACCATATTTCTGCTGCAATTGATTGCAGCTAAAAAAAATCACTAATAGATCAAATTAACATGACGGTTCATTCAGCCGTTCAGTTTAAGGATATATATACATGTACTTCTGCCTAATTGGTCTCGGCGAAAATACATTTCTTTACGATCATCCCCACATTAAGGCCATTCACATGGGAAAGTTTGTCCAAAATCCATCCTGTAGTTAGTTTAAACCTTTTTATTTGCTCGATTGCATTTAAAGTACTTACTACTTA
Source organism: Dreissena rostriformis (assembly GCA_007657795.1). Lineage (NCBI taxonomy): Eukaryota > Metazoa > Mollusca > Bivalvia > Myida > Dreissenidae > Dreissena > Dreissena rostriformis. The sequence continues at coordinate 84,978 of VMBQ01001018.1, read as the reverse complement.
TTTGAAACGCTCTCGAGTCTGTTTCCTGGGACTAGAACCAGTACTTGGTGTCTATGGGGGAGATCTAAAGAATGCTCCCACAATGAGGATTGAACCCGTGACCTCCCGTTCGCTAGGCGGACACCATATCCACTACGCCGAGGCGACCCATCCTGTAGTTTCAGAGGAGTTTATTATTAACAAGAGGGTCATTGATTCTAGGTCCCTCACCTCAGACTTCAGAGAACTTATCAACAGTATTCTGAGCAAATTTTAAGATGTTTTCGAAACCATTGTCAAGAAAGCATTAGAATATATGTTTTGAGCAATTTTCATGAAGATTGAAAAAAAAACACGACTTCTCTGGATTTATCAATGTTTCACTACAGACATAAAAGGAAACGTGCAACCCATTGATAGTATTTTTTTTCAACTGAATGCAATCATTTTCAAACTCAGTAAAGATATTATTAAAACAAGTTACCCCTAGGATGGGGCCAATTTTGACCCCAAGGGAACGATTTGAACAAACTAGGTAGAGGACCGCCATATGATATTACATGCAAAAGCTAAAAATTCTGGGTCATGCGATTTAAGAGAGGATTTTTAAAGCTTTCACTATACACATACATGTATAAGGAAAACAAGTAACCCCCAGGGCGGAGCCAGTTTTGACCCCAGTGGCATGATTTGAACAAACTTGTTAAAGAACCACAATATGATATAACATGTCAAATATCAAACCCTTTGGTTTTGTGGTTTGACAGAAGATTTTTGAAGTTTTCACTATATAAATATAAGGGAATAGGCAAAGGGCGGGGCTAATTTTAACCCTAAGGGCATGATTTTAACAAACTTGATAGAGGACTAACATACAATTTTAAAAGCCAAATATTACACCACCGAGCCTTACGGTTTAAGAGAGGATTTTTAAAGTGTTTACTATATACATAACAGGGAAATAAGATTGCCACAGGGCAGGGCCAAATTTGACCCCAGGGGCATGATGTGAAAAAACTTGGTAGAGGACCACAATACGATGTTACATTACATCTCTGGGCCTTGTTGTTTTAGAGAAGAAGGTTTTTACCATTTACATCATGTAACCCAGTGCTTCCTTGAACAAACTTAGTTGAGGACCACTTACATTAAAGCACTGAGAGATTTTTTATTTTTTTTGTTAATATCTTGTTTAAGCTCTGATGACCTACATATGCAATGGACCAAAATGATTAAAACAACTTTGAAAGAGGGTTTTCCAAGGATAATTCCTATAGAGCTTCAATAAAATATGCTTTGCAGTTCAGGATAAGAAGTTGCTAGAAGAAAAAGTTAACAGACCATGGACACGCTGATGCACTGACCATGGAGAACACAATCTCCTAAAATCGCCATTTGAGCACTGTGTGCTCAGATGAGCTAAAAAGTGATAAAAACAGACAAAGGGATATAAATCTGTAAAAATTGGTGGAAGCCAAGTTGCTTTAGTAACGACATCTACATATTCAGCTGTGAAATTTTTAGCACAACTGTCAAGCAGTTAAAGATTTGAATACACCATTTTTGGGCTTATAATGTTCTAGAATGGACTAACAGACAAATGGACATTATTCTGCCATAACTGGTCGTAGGAAATATTCCTTTCTTTGCAATAATCTGAACATGAATGTCACCCAGCGCTGAAAGTTTGAGCCAAATCAACACCGCTGTTTAAGAGGATTTGGAAACACAAGCTTATGACATACGTACAGACAGACAAGAAAAACCATAAACCTCTTACTTGGTGGTTTCATAAAAATTGTAAGTGAACAATTTACAATAACATTACAAAACTGAATACATTATTTACATGATGGAAATCAACCTGCCTTCGAATCAAATTGGACATGTAAACAATTTTAAACCAAACTTTGTGGACATTACATGTGTCATGAATGTATCAGATAAAAGAATTTGATGCTCAACTATCGATTTTATCGCACACCAGTCAACAAAGCCATTACAAAACCAGTTTTGTTTCCCCGAAAACAGCACCAGCATCAAAAATATCTGTTGCCATTGGGCCCCATAGCAACTAGCACTGCCATGCACAAAGAAGGACAATAAAGTACAGGTAACCAAACAGATCCATCTGCCAGCTGAGGTTCTATCCTAGGTGTTTCTGAGAACTTTGGGGGGCTCTGCCCCCTCCTCTTCCCCCTCGTGATGGCGCTTCCTTTCCCTACCCCCGGATGCCCCGTCACGGGTGGACCCCTTCCATTCCTGCCCTGTCTCCATGTCCTTCACCTTTTGGAACATGAACACGCAGTAGATCGCTGAAACATACAGTAATTACCCCTTTACCTCTACGCATTTTGACGCGTTTGTGGTCCCTTAGAAATTCAAATTAAATTAAAGACCTTTCTTACAAGACTCAAGTTTGAAAGGCTTCATTTCCAACCCTAATATACTGATGAGCATCAAAAAGCATAAAACCTGAACAGCCTGCGAGTTACTCGCAGGCTGTTCTGGTTTTATGCTGGTTGAAAATGCCATTTTCACTTTGCTTCTAAGCGGGAAAGGGTTAAACAAGAGTGCCAGCCTGTCACAAAATAAGCCCATTTAAAGATCTGGGATTATTCGATTCTTGTTCTCGATAACTCAAAGACCATAATTCAGACTTGCATTTGGAAGAGAATTATATGAAAAAAAAGTTTTTGAACAAGTTTGCTGGAGATAGGATTAACAATATTTGAGGTAAAGGACAGACAAGGTTAATTTGACAACAATTGACCGGAATTTAGAAATGATACTTCCACATTCTTAGTAAAAATGGCTGCATTTAATAGGCAAGCATTCTTTAAAATCAAGACACAAATGCCCATACATGCAGCATGCATTTGAAGACTAGAAATATGACTGAGGAACACCACTGGTCCCGCTATATTTCAATGGACACGGAAACAAGTGTTTGTGTCATACATAATGTGAACAGCATGTATGTACCAGTCTGTTGCAAATGTTTCTACATGTAAAACGTATTTCACACACAAGACATTGACCTTAAAGCAAGCACCACAGTTGGTACATACAGCATGTTTCCTTGAGTGTTGATTTATTTTTCCAATGCACTATAAAGGAACAGTACAGAACGTCACATGAACATCTACTATTATTAATAACATACAAGGACTATGCACAAACTTCAAGTGTCCACAATGACCAGAACCTTGAAGGGACCGACATGGTTGTTTCACGCGAAACATCGTCAAGATATTATGATTACTTGTGCCAATATAAAGATTATGCGCAAACTTTATGTGTCCACTGTGACCTTGACCTTAAAGTGAGCGACATGGTTTGCAGGCAAGATATTGTCTCGATATAATCATCATTTTTGCCAATTTATTTTGATCCTATTATGCATAACAGAGTTATGGGCAAGATACAAACATGTACTTTTACAATATACATATTAGGAATATGCAAACATTTCAAGTGTCAATTGTAACCATGACCTTGATACGAGCAACACGGATTTTGCGTGCAAAACATCATCTTGATATCATGATCATATATGCAAACTTTTTTGAAAATCCCATTATTCACAACAAAGATATGGGAGACATGTACTATCCCCATATATATATATAAAGAACCTTTCAAAAACTTCAAGTTTCCACTGTGACCTTGACCTTTAAGCTAACGCCATGGTATAGCACACGACACATCATCTTGATAGGATGGTTGTAATAGCTAATTTATTTCAAAATCCCTCCGTGATGTACAAAGTTACTTGTCGGACACGAACATGTACTTTGACCATATACTTAAAAAGAAAATGCAAATACTCTGATCTTGTCCTGGAGGTGAATAACATGTTTTTTGTATGCGACACATTGCCTTGATATTATGATTATTTGAGCAAATTTATTTCAAAATGCATAACAAAGTTATTGGCCCGAACCAAAAATGTAACTTCATATATACATTTAATAAATATGCTAAAACTCAAAGTGTTCACTGTGACAAAGGCATTTTTTAATGCGTCCCAATTGAAGGCGCATGTTCTGTTAATCGATAGTGATACATACTGACAGCTTCCCATTCCGCTTTAGAGAGGGTTCCCTGAAAAAAGAAAACACAGTGTTGACCCTACATGCGAATTCTGCACTTATTAAGTACAACATCAAATAGTATAAAAACATTATCATGTGTGCATACATTTCCTCCTATGATGCAGTCATCTACACAACACAACGCCAGGCTTCGCAAAATTGGAAAAAATCGGCCGGTCATCCGGACAGGCATTTCAGAAAATGTGCCGGTCGGAAGAAAATTTAGCCGGACCGAAAAAATCAACAACACAACTATGTACATAAAGATAAACCCTTTTTTTCTNCTAAATTTCTAAAATTAGCATTTTCTTCGATTTTTTTTCAAAGAATACTATCAGAATAGCAAACAGTTTGGATCCTGATGAGACGCCACGTTCTGTGGCGTCTCATCTGGATCCAAACTGTTTGCAAAGGCCTTCAAAATCCGGTTCCAGCGCTCAAAGGGTTAAGTACAACGTCAAACAGTATAAAAACATTATCATGTGTACATACATTTCCTCCTATGATGCAGTCATCCACACAACACAACGCATTGCATGATACTGAACACAGGGACATTATACTAAAAAAATACCAGTCGATATTAAAGGTTGATGATAAAACTATTGTATCTGATGGAGGAATGTTCAGCAGGTACAACACTTTCACACTTATCCCTCAATGTCCACAATAAAGGTTGATGATAAAACTGTTGTATCTGATGGAGGAATGTTCAGCAGGTACAACACTTTCACACTTATCCCTCAATGTCCACAATTAGCAATAGCACTCTACGTTGTAAACTCTAATCCTGATAAAATTCCAGCACATTTTCTTTAATCCATTATGCAACAGTACAGCATTTGTTTCGAACAACCGCATGTATACAATCAAGTATTTATTACATAGTTAATGAAATAAGCAATAATTGAATTAGTTTTACAGCAGGTACAGCTAGTTCACGGATACTACTCTTAACCCTTTTAGCGCTGGAACCAAATTTTAAAGGCCTTTGCAAACAGTTTGGATCCAGATGAGATGCCACAGAACTTGGCGTCTCATCAGGATCCAAACTGTTTGCTATTCTGACCGTATTCTTTGAAAACAAATCGAAGAAAATGCTGATTTTAGAAATTCAGCAGACGACATTTTAGCAGACGACAAATTTCCCAGCATGCAAAGGGTTAAACCGGTATATATGCTCAGCAGACAAACAAGTTCCATCATTACTAATACTAAGACATTAATCATAAGATTACAAAACTTGAAATGTGAGAAGCAAACACAATAACATGGAATGACTCCAGAGGACGTTACCACGGAAACTTTGTGTGGTTCCCTGCCGTGATGACTGCTGTCTGACTCCTGTTTCACGTTCTCTATGTAGGAGCGCACGTGCTCATAATCCTCGCCATCTTTGCCAACCAGGCTACGACCCTCTTCAGCAGGATAACTCTGAAATTAAATGTTACCTACACATGGAACACTGAGTGCCAAACTATTGTATCTGAAAAAAATAAGTTAAGTAGATACATTAGTTTTGTGCGCAATCAACAGCAAACTGAAAAAAACTTCTAAACATCTTATTTTAAAATAGTGATTTAAGGGTTATGGTTTTTGTCTGTAAACGTCATATTTTGCACATACTTGTTTTTCACAGCAACCTTTCTTTCTATGTAGGCAACACGCATAGGTTTCTGCCATAGTAGTAAAGTGGAAAAGTGGGCTCCATTTCTATTCTTAGCCAGGGCAGGGGAATCACGTGCACAGGGTAATTAGTGTCTGAATGCATCATATTCTATAAGATAGATATATTAAACAAGGCGCCATGATGGCCCTTAAGCACTTGTCTGAGTTCAAGGTTCACCCATCGTCAAACACTTGACCTAGTTTTTGAACTACGCTCCACCCATATTAAAACATGGCCTTTATATTGTCAAGATAAATATTGTGACCATGTTTCATCAAGATTTAGTCATAAAATGTGGGCTCTAGAGAAGTAAAAGGTTTTTCTAAGATTTGATCTGGTGACCTTTTTTCGACGCATGTGACCCAGATTTAAACTTAGACTAGATATTGGCAAGATTAACATTCTGACCAAGTTTCATCAAGATTGGATGAAAAATGTGGACTCCAGAGTGTAACAAGCTAAAAAATTACAACGGACGACACACGATGCACTTATAGATAGCTTACCATGAGTACTTTGTGCCCAGGTGAGCTTTAAACAGACGATTCAACGAATAAGACAACAGCACGAGTGCCTGCATGCACTTTTGGTAGCCCGGTTTGAAAAAAAATCCTCCTCAAAGCCGATATTTATATTTATTTTTGCAATTTATGAAACTTGTTTGCATTTAAATATTGTAATTATTCAACATAAAATAAACGCAAATTGAAACTCTCAAATTGACAGCCAAATTCCTAGCCATGTTACATAGCAAACTATTGCTTATGTTACACACTACCCTGTTTGGATGCAAAAATTTGTTCCTTAAAATTACAAAAAGGAAAATGTAATTGATGTGTCTATTGCAAACAAAAGTCAAAAATGTGAGTAAAAAGAGTTTCAGTAATTTGTATTTTGCAACTTGCTATAGTGACACTGATAAAAAGATTCATTTCATTGACATGTTTGATTTACTAAAAATTATACAGGACATTTTGACAACTGGCTGTATGAAATGTTAACAATAATATATTTTGTACAAACTTCATATATTTAGAAAATTTTGCAAAACAAGAGTGCCATGATGGTCCTAAATCGCTCACCTGACTAACCTTGCTACATCAACTTAAATTCTATCAGACTATGCTAGCACAAGTGGTCAAAAATTGAAGGTCATCAAAGTGCATAAATTCATTTTAGGAATGGAGTTGAATTATATAAAATCCCAACCCAGATTCAATCAAGATAAACATTCTGACTAAANATTAAATACAAGATTGACTGTAACCTAAAAAAATTAGTGATAATTTCTGACGCGGCCCCACCCCAACCCCTATAACTTTTGACCCAGGGGTCAGATCAAAATTCCAAATAGTGCAGGGTCGCACATATTCTCATAGCTACCATGTGTGTAAGTTTCAAGGTTCTAGTGCTAATAGTGTAGGAGGAGATATTGGCCAGGACGGACAGACGGACAGACAGACGGACGGCGGAGATCACCACAATATCCCCACCTTTTTTTAAAAAAGTGTGGGGATAATGATGTTACATGTACTTTGCTGTTCATGTTTGCTGTATTCAACAAGGTTGAAATACATGTGTACCCTAAACTTTATCAGATGTGGTGTTATTTCTTTAATGAAGGCATGATGATGGGATAATATTAGATTAATGAAAATGAAAATTTAGACTTGGACAACACACAATTATCTTTTTGCAATAGATAGCAATACATTCAGAAATATGGTTTAGTTGAATTATAATTTATTTCACTTGATCACTTTAGTTTAAACCTATTTATTTTAGCTCGATTGCATCGAAAGCCTAAGGCTTTTTTAAAATGCTCTCGAGTCCGTTTCCTGAGACTAGAACCAGTACTTGGTGTCTATGGGGGAGATGTAAAGAAACACTCCCACAGTGGGGATCGAACCCATGACCTCCCGATCGCTAGGTGGACACCATATCCATTAAGCGACGGCGACCTTTATCACTTTAAAGGCCTTAAGCTTGAAGAAACCATATAGTCATTAGTTTCCTGGGCAGAACCAGTACTTGGTGTCGTTGGAAAGATCTTGAGTGTTCGCTGTGTGAGGACTACTGACCTCGAGTGCCTTCATTTGACTTAGGAGGTCTTTGTATTCCCTGGTCTCAAAGTTCTGATTGAAAAAGTCTGCAAATGACTTTTTGTACACCAGCTTGACACCATACTTTTCTGCCATTCTGAAAAAAAACAAAAACACAGTCATGTTTATGCCATATGGTATAATAAACAGCATTTTTAAATTGAAATCTTATGATGCTTTTTGTAATTGATTACTTGCAAACCACTATAATGTCAGACTTCTTTGCCATCCTAAATTCAGTCTATTTAGGGTGAGATAATATAAAGCTTTGTTAATCGGTAATAAATAAGTCATAATTCAGTAAAATTTAACAAAATATGCGTAATAAAACATGTTTTTGTTTATTTTAATTATTAAAACAGCCCACTAATTTACTTTAATACAACGTGTTTTTTTTTTTCAAAATGAACATTTAATGTGAAAACTGTAAACATGTAAAAGAAAACATTAAAACATTTATTCTTTTAAGTTTTATTATACTTTTATCTTTTCTTAACAAATAAAGATGTGAACATGTTAAACAAGGTTGATAAAAAGATAAAAAGATAGTTACACATGTCCTGATGTTAAGATCACGTTGGTCAATCAAAAGAGACATGGGTTTATCTGTGGTAGTGTACAAAACAATGGCATAAAAAGTTAAAGAAAGTAAAACTTCAAAATGTTGAAGCATTATTGAGCAAGTTAGTTTAAACCTATTTATTTTAGCTCGATTGCATCGAAAGCCGTAGGCTTATATAAACGCTCTCGAGTCCGTTTCCTGGGAATAAACAACATATCTGCAACATATCTATTCTAGAACCAGTACTTGGTGTCTTTGGGGGAGATCAAAGGAACGCTTCCAGTGGGGTTCAAACCCGTGACCTCCAGATCACTAGCCGGACACAATATCCACTACGCCACAGCGACAATCAGCAAGTTCAAGATATTTCTGCTGCTTAAACATTTATTAGGTACGCTATCGTAAATCTTATGTTGCTATTTGACAAATTATCCAGCAACAATGTATGAATTACTTTTCTAACACAGGAAAGAAGACAAGAAACTCTGGGCAGTCGACCACCCCCTCCAAGTGGAAATTGTACTTGGCACCGAACAGGGGCAAGTTCTGCTTGTCTGCAGTTTCAAACGTGACGCGGTACACTTCATTGCCGAACGACATGTCGTCTGAGTCACGGAGTCTCCGCCTGCAATAAAACCAGTTTAACCCATTTATGCCTAGTGGACTCTCCCATTCTTCTAAATTGGATCAATTTATATCCAAAATTAGGGATGTCTAGTATATTTATTTCTATATTTAGAATATTTCTTTCAGAAATTCCTTAAAGCAAACAGCGCAGACCCTGATGAGACGCCGCATCATGCGGCGTCTCATCTGGGTCTACGCTGTTTTCCAAGGCCTTTTTTCTAGACGCTAGGAACAAATGGGTTTATGAGCCGCGCTCTAGAAAAACAGGATTTTATGCATGTGCGTAAAGTGTCATCCCAGATTATCCTGCGCAGTCTCCTAATCATACTTAACAGCAACTGAACGACGATTTCAGCTTTTATAATATTTTTCGTTTAAAGGCAGTCTCTTTTAAGCAAAACTCAAGTTTAGGCCGAAAGTGTCCTCCCTGATTAGCCTGTGCGAACTGCACAGGCTAATCTGGGACGACACTTTAGACACATGCATTTAGCCCCATTTTCCCAGAGTGAGGTTCTAGTTAATATATTTTTGGTAGTACATATAGATTTGTATCCAATGTATCCAGATTTCTCCCATTCCATGATCACTCAAGGAAGGCAACATTAGGTGACAGTGATTGGGCAACATTCAGAAGAAGCCCCATTAGTTTGAACCTATTTACTTGATTGCATAGAAAGCCTATTGCTTATTTGAAATGCTCTCGAGTCCGTTTCCTGGGACTAGAACCAGTACTTGGTGTCTATGGGGGAGATCTAAAGAACGCTCCCACAGTGGGGATTGAACCCATGACCTTCTGATCCCAAGGCGGACACCATATCCAGTACACCATGGCGACCTTTTACAAGCCCCATTACAGCGGAGACCCTGGGTCTTTGAGCGCTTGGTGCGCAGTAGGTAGTAAACTGCACTGTGCTTTAGCAACTCACAGCAAAGACAAGTTAGAGAGTTGGGGTTGTTTAGACTATTGAACCTGTAATCCCTGTGTCCTGGTGCCACTGTTTTACCACATGACCAGGGATCAGCTATGTGTTTTTGTCGGTAAATTTGAAAGCTTATGACACCTCATAGAATTGTGGTGTGTAAAGGATTACTTCTAAATGTGTTACACTTTTCCACAAGTGTTGCCATAAAGAGTTCACAAACCAGAAGAGCAAAATTTAAAGATTTACATTTAAATTCTCTTTTCATTACAGATTCACTTATAAATTAAACATAGTTCATATTTATTTAGAGCTTTGTCACAGACGTGACGTATACCCCCACATGCTGCTTTGACACAGAATATTTTCCATCCTGTCTTCACAAAACAAGACAAGCTTATTTATGGTGATTTTTAAGTATTATTATGCCATTATTATTTATGGCCATCTTGACCTTTGAACTCTTGAATTTTTTCGCATGACACACCGTCCAATGACAGTGAAGAAAATTAATGTACATTTTCATTTTAAAATCTCACAATGAATGACATAGTTATGGCCCGGACNCGCAAAGTGTGACGGAATTTCGGAAGGACAGATGGACAGACGGACAGTGCGATCACTATATGCCACCCTACCGGGGGCATAAAAATCATTTTTTAATCAGCAAATCTGACTGTTGATCTGACATCGACTATGCAGAGTTTGAGAAACATTATTTTTATAACATATTTTTGTGCCACGAAAAAAAAATAATCTTTATTTAACATTAACCTAGTATTATATTTACCTTATCATTTTCACAATTTTTTTGTCTTCAATTTGAAAGAAAACAAAAGAAAATTACTTAAAAAAAAAAAAAAAAAAAGG
>VMBQ01001018.1:32551-73944 GCA_007657795.1 Dreissena rostriformis | reverse complement strand
GTGTACCCTAAACTTTATCAGATGTGGTGTTATTTCTTTAATGAAGGCATGATGATGGGATAATATTAGATTCATGAAAATGCAAATTTAGACTTGGACAACACACAATTATCTTTTTGCAATAGATAGCAATACATTCAGAAATATGGTTTAGTTGAATTATAATTTATTTCACTTGATCACTTTAGTTTAAACCTATTTATTTTAGCTCGATTGCATCGAAAGCCTAAGGCTTTTTTAAAATGCTCTCGAGTCCGTTTCCTGAGACTAGAACCAGTACTTGGTGTCTATGGGGGAGATGTAAAGAAACACTCCCACAGTGGGGATCGAACCCATGACCTCCCGATCGCTAGGTGGACACCATATCCATTAAGCGACGGCGACCTTTATCACTTTAAAGGCCTTAAGCTAGAAGAAACCATATAGTCATTAGTTTCCTGGGCAGAACCAGTACTTGGTGTCGTTGGAAAGATCTTGAGTGCTCGCTGTGTGAGGATCACACCCAGGATCTATAACACAACTGTCCCCTGTGTTGGGACTACTGACCTCTAGTGCCTTCATTTGGCTGAGGAGGTCTTTGTATTCCCTCGTCTCATAGTTCTCATTGAAAAAGTCTGCAAATGACTTTTTGTACACCAGCTTGACACCATACTTTTCTGCCATTCTGAAAAAAATAAAAACACAGTCATGTACATGCCGTATGGTATAATAAACAGCATTTTTAAATTGAAATCTTATGATGCTTTTTGTAATTGATTACTTGCAAACCACTATAATGTCAGACTTCTTTGCCATCCTAAATTCAGTCTATTTAGGGTGAGATAATATAAAGCTTTGTTAATCAGTAATTAATCAGTCATAATTCAGTAAAATTTAACAAAATATGCGTAATAAAACATGTTTTTGTTTATTTTAATTGTTAAAACAGCCCACTAATTTACTTTAATACAACGTGTTTTTTTTTCAAAATGAACATTTAATGTGAAAACTGTAAACATGTAAAAGAAAACATTAAAACATTTATTCTTTTATTATACTTTTACCTTTTCTTAACAAATAAAGATGTGAACATGTTAAACAAGGTTGATAAAAAGATAGTTACACATGTCCTGATGTAAAGATCACGTTGGTCAATCAAAAGAGACATGGGTTTATCTGTGGTAGTGTACAAAACAATGGCATAAAAAGTTAAAGAAAGTAAAACTTCAAAATGTTGAAGCATTATTGAGCAAGTTAGTTTAAACCGATTTATTTTAGCTTGATTGCATCGAAAGCTGTAGGCTTATATAAACGCTCTCGAGTCCGTTTCCTGGGAATAAACAACATATCTGCAACATATCTATTCTAGAACCAGTACTTGGTGTCTTTGGGGGAGATCAAAGGAACGCTCCCAGTGGGGTTCAAACCCATGACCTCCAGATCTCTAGGCGGACACAATATCCACTACGCCACAAAGACAATCAGCAAGTTCAAGATATTTCTGCTGCTTAAACATTTATTAGGTACGCTATCGTAATCCTAATGTTGCTATTTGACAAATTATCCAGCAACAATGTATGAATTACTTTTCTAACACAGGAAAGAAGACAAGAAACTCTGGGCAGTCGACGACCCCCTCCAAGTGGAAATTGTACTTGGCACCAAACAAGGGCAAGTTCTGCTTGTCTGCAGTTTCAAACGTGACGCGGTACACTTCATTGCCGAATGACATGTCGTCTGAGTCACGGAGTCTCCGTCTGGAATAAAACAAGTGAAATGAGCCTCACTCTGGGAAAACAGGGTTTTATGCATGTGCATAAATAGAGAATATTATGTGAGTTTTGGAAAAAGATCAAGTTTATCATGCGAGGCTTAGAACCATGATAGCGCGCTGCTTGCCGAGTGCTTCCATGGTACGAGCCGAGCATGATAAACTTGATCTTTATAAACAACTCACATAATATTCTATTTATCCTATTATTTCCTCCCTTTTTCCATTTATAATTATCAAATATCACTTTTTTTTTACGATTTTGTTCTTCCCTAATTTTTTTGAAAAATCCGAGTGTGATCTAAAAATAGCAAAAGTATAGAGCTCAAGTTTATACGATCATTGTTATACTATCAATTTTCAACTGGTAATAGGATAAAGTGTCATCCTAGATAATCCTGTGCAGTCCGCTAATCATACTACTCAGGAACTAAAATTTCCACATTTAAGATATTTTTCGTTTAAAGGAAGTCTCTTTTAAGCATAACTCAAGTTTAGGCCGAAAGTGTCCTCCCGGATTAGCCTGTGCGAACTGCACAGGCTAATCTGGGACAACACTTTAGACACATGCATTTAGCCCCATTTTCCCAGAGTGAGGTTCTAGTTAAAATATTTTTGGTAGTACATGGCATTTTTATCAAATGTATCCAGATTTCTCCCATTCCATGATCACTTGAGCCAGGCAACATTGGGGGACAGTGATAGCGCAACATTCAGAAGCCCCATAAGTTTAAACCTTTTTCATTTTAGCTTGATTGCATCGACAGACTAAGGCTTATTTGAAACGCTCTCGAGTCAGTGTCCTGGGACTAGAACCAGTACTTGGTGTCTTTGGGGGAGATCTAAAGAACGCTCCCACTGTGGGGATTGACTCCGCAAGGCAGACACCATATCCACTACACCACGGTCACCTTTTACAAGCCCCATTACAGAGGAGACCCTGGGTCTTTGAGCGCTTGTACGTCGTAAACTGCACTGTGCTTTAACAAATCACGGCAAAGACAAGTTAGTGAGTTGGGGTTGTTAAGGATATTGAACCTGTAACCCCTGAGTCCTGGTGCCACTGTTTTACCACATGACCAAGGATCAGCTATGTGTTTTTTTCGGTTACTATGAAAGCTTATGACACCTCCTATAATTGTGGTGTGTAAAGGGTCACTTCTAAATGTGTTACACTTTTCCACAAGTGTTGCCATAAAAAGTTTACAAACCAGAGGAGCAAAATTTAAAGATAAACATTTAAGTTCTCTTTTTATTACAGATTCACTTATAATATGTAAATAAAACATAGTTCATATTAAACAAGAGGGCCATCAGGCCCTAAGGCGCTCACCTGAGAGTAAAAGGAACTAGACTATTCTGAAAAAATGCAAGCTGATTCATGAAGATTGGACCAAAAAAGTGACTTTTAACATGTTTTTTTTAAATATTTGACCTAGTGACCTAGTTTTTGAGCTCATATGACCCAGTTTCAATCTCTTCTAGAGTGTTAACAAGGTTTTACTACATAGCCATATAAGGAAAAATGCCACTCCCCCTTGCAGCCATGTTTTTTAACGGATCTCAACCATTTTCGAACTCAGCCCAGATACCATTAGTACAAATATTCTGACCAAGTTTAATGAGCATTGGACCAAAAATGTGACTTCTAGAGTGTTAACAAGGTTTTACTATAGCCATATAAGGAAAACTGCCACGCCCCCTGGCAGCCATGTTTTTCAACCAACCGGAACCATTTTCGAACTCGTCCAAGATATTATTGAGACACATGTTCTGACCAAGTTTCATGAAGATTGGACTACAAATGTGACTTCTAGTGTTAACAAGGTTTTACTATAGCCATATAAGGAAAACTGCCACGCCCCCTGGGAGCCATGTTTTTCAACCAACCGGAACCATTTTCGAACTCGTTCCAAGATATTATTGAGACACGTGTTCTAACCAAGTTTCATGAAGATTGGACAATAAATGTGACCTTTAGAGTGTTAACAAGGTAAATGTTGACGCTGCACGACGGACAAAAGGCGATCAAAATAGCTCACCATGAGCACGTTGTGCTCAGGTGAGCTAAAAAGCACAAACTATCATCAGCTACAACGCAATTTTTTAAAACACTTTTCTTGTTCAAAATATAAGGAAAAGTGCACGCGTTCAGGTGAGCTAAAAAATAAAATGCTCGGTTTGAACCCTAACATATCCGTTTCGAACACTTACACAAGTTCCTGGCTATTGGGCGTGGTGCCTATAAAATAGCCGCCCAGTTTCAAGCATTCCACCGCATTCTGTAGCATCACCTCGGCCTGAGCCAGGCTCTCAAAACAGTAGTGAAAGGAGAATTGGCAACTGCATACGTCAAATGTCCGCCCCGTATCCTTGTACAGGTCCTTGAGTCTCTCCTGCAAACATGGGGGATTCAATGGCTAAACTTTAAAGCCCCATTAATACTAAAAAATCAACGAAAATTTGGTACAATATTTCGTAAAATAAAGTTACCCAATAAAAAAAGTGTAATTTTTATAGCAATAGCCAAAAACCAAACGCCAGATGTGGTCTGGAAACATGAATGTTTGTAGATATAAAATGCTTATTTTATTTTTTTTGTGGCATAATAAATTACATTTTAATTTCCCAATTTTGATCGCGACAATATCTATTCATACAACACACAAACACTATTATGGTACCATTTTAGTGTTCGTATGTCGTATGAATAGCTTTCAGTGCGGGAAATTTAAATGGAATTAGTTTTGATTTTTGAGTATTAATGGGGCTTTAAATATAACTAATGAGACATAGTTATGAATTAATATAAGTTAAAAACATCTATCAGGGCTCGACATTTATGGTAGTCCGACTGTCCGGGACAACCAAATTGTTAGTCCGGACAAGTAAATAAAGAATCTGCTAGTCCAACTGGACAAGTGGTCGTTATAATTTAATTACTTAAAAAAATGCCTTTATATTTCTGTGGAGAAAAAACGCATCGTACCGAAGTATGAGCATTCTAGAAATTGGTCTGTATTCCGTGTTTTGTTGAATTCTCAAATGCGCATAATTAAATTTGTAATCCGAAACACTCTTCCCAATTTAATTTTTACTCGACGTTATCACATTCTTCAAATAAAATGCAAATATATAGTGTGTTTAAATCCTTTCTATCGAGAAAATCACGCGCAAATTATTCCCTTCATGTACAACACCACGTCAAACGCATGGAAAGCGTGCGTGTATTAAATTTCAGTTAAATGTTTCGTGGTTAATTTTAACAGAATGATATCGCAAATGATTTGGGATTTGACATTTCCTCAAAATTAATTGCAAATCAAACACACTGTATCTTTATCGTTACGGTCCTTTACATAGTCAATATTGAAACAGTTATTGTACTGTATACTGATGCAACAGAAAATCCGGACGAAAAGTGTTGGGGGTTGTAAAAACACGCTTAGCGGTTCTACTGACATATTGTGTAGACTGTGATGTTTCAACAAAAAGGATTAAAATGAGCGAAAGCGACTCTTTGCGGATAATGGAGCGTGTCTGTCAAAATCGTCAATACGATGAGATGAGTATCCTTGGAGATTTATGAGATTCTACGCTTGATGTGTGCAATCGATAATTGCCGGGCGCAAAATCGGATGATTGATAAAGAAAGCGGAATTGGCAAATGCGCGGTTATTTTCCGGCACTTTTTTTTTCCGAGATCGTTTTTTTTTATACAAGACGAAAAAAAAGTAGGGTCGGGACCAAAATCGTCGGTTGGGTCGGGTTACCCGAACAACACATTTTTTTTTTGTTTAAAAGATATAATGGTCAGGACAAGTTGCTTTTTGGTCAGGACAAGTGAAATTTTGGTCTACTTGACCGACCGGACAAGTGGCTTCAAAAGTTAATGTCGAGACCTGTCTATATACATTAGTTTAAACCTATTTATTTTAGCTCGATTGAATGAAAGGCGAAGGTTAATTTCAACGCTCTTGAGTCTGTTTCCTGGGACTAGAACCAGCACTTGGTGTCTTTGGGGGAGATCTAAAGAACGCTCCCGCTGTGGGGATCGAAGCCGTGACCTCCCAGAGGCTAGGCAGACACCATATCCTATACGCCACACCATCCTGGGGGGTCATGGGTTCGATATTTTTATAAGGAATATAAAAATATGGAACAAAACTGTTCATCACTATAACATATGAGCCTCGCTCCGTGAAAAGGGGGTTTAATGCATGTGCATAAAGTGTTCTCCCAGATTAACATTTGCAGTCCGCACAGGCTAATCAGGGATGGCACTTTCCGCCTAAATTTGCAAGAAGAGTCTTCCTATTAACGAAAAAAATACAATAAAAGCGGAATACCTTTGAACAATCAATCAATACCTTTGAACTATCAGCGGTTAAGAATTCAGCTTTGTATACTCTGTCGGGATTGCGTTCCCTTGACAACATCTCCTTGTACCGCGTCTCGGACTGCTCTACTGAGATTCCAGCTATGTCTGAAGGTCATGGACAACAATCTTGCTTACTCATCTTAGCCTAATTAATGTCAGGAATTCTGGCTCTGTGTTTGTAAAACATTCTCACATCAATTTTCAATTGCAATTTACATTGATTTTTTTTCCCATTGATTTTTTTTTTTGTAATTTTGTTAACAAACTAAAATCAATGTCAAAAATGAAAATCTATTTCCTCATAACGTCCTCATAACAACCCATGTAAAATCAATGTCACTAATTTTTTGTGATACCAAAGTTTACATTGATGTCACTTTTTGTTGTCATGTAAAATTGATTAACATCATGCACATGTGGATAAGGATTTCTCAAATCTGTTCATTTTCTAAGCTTGCATGTCCACTATCGCAAAGTCATTCGATAAATGCATTGCCCAAAAGTCACTTATGGTAAATCGCACAGGTTAATTTATTAATTTATTCAATAAATGTAAAGCACACAATTATTCTTAAAAGCAGTCTTCACACTAACCACAAGCCATACAGCTTGGGGCTAGTTAGATTGTTATGAGGCCTTGCAGAAATTCAGAAATTATAGGTAACTAGCTAACATTTCATCTATTTTTTTATTGCATAATTCTCTGTTCCACAGGAGGGAAGCCCATTTGTTTTAGATCTATATATGCTATAATAGAGAATAGTCTCTATTATAGCATATATTTTTTTTATTTTTTTTAAATATCGGCTTCCCTCCTGTGCTCTGTGCTACGAGAACCCTTACTGTGAAGATTGTCGAGGCTTTCCCCAGCATGCACTTCTAGTTACCTGTGCAGACAATGCTGCCTATGTTTCCTTTCTTCCATTTCAGAAGGTCCCCGCCTTTACCAGAGCACAGGTCAAGGACAGATATGTCACGATCATTTCCCTTGTCTTTCTTCAACCTTTCTAAAGCTTGATCTGCAATAGATTATAAACGGGTTTAAAACAAGACTATTGCCAAGCAATATGGTCCCCTACCGGTGAAACTCCACCATTTTCAGCAATATTTCTAGTCTATTTGTTGCCATAGCAACCAGAATTCTTGACATAGGAACAAAATGAATTGACGTGCATAATTTCCATACATCCATCAGTCCATGTTTCAAGTTTTATGAAAAAATATGAAGAACTTTAAAAGTTATCGCAGGATCCAGAAAAATGTGACAGACTGACTGACTGACAGAGCGCAAACCATAAGTCCCCTCCAGGGAAACAGGTAGGAGACAAAAATAAATCTTTCCAGTTGCTTTTTTAAAAACAGTACCAACTGCTATATAAACAGCATTTTTGTCAAACGAAATTGTTAGGAAATGTTAGTATTCAACAGAAGCATACAATATTAACAGATATGCCCCAGAAAATACAACAAATACTTAAATAAGCCATTATCAGTGAACATAGGAAAATGGTATGTAACATTATTTTTGGCTAGTGCGTGAAGTAATATTTTCTCCGCTTAAACGTTAAAAAGCTGTTGTTATGTTATCAGAATAATTTGCATCAATTGATTATAGATAGACCTGGTGAAAAACAGCTATAACCGGGGGTAGTGCTCACATGCCCCAATGGCAAAAGCTTTTTTTTGTCAAAATCAAGCACAAAATAAGATACTACACAACTTTCAAACTGTTCAGGACAGCATATTTTACTTCTGACACGCGCTAGCCAAGTATGCAGTATGGCCACAATGATTACAAACTAATTTGATTGCTTTATACCATAAAGTTATAATAAATTTATTAATATTTTATAAATTCACTACCGGGTTATAATATATATATTACTTATTTTATTTTTTATTTAAGTGTCTTAAGTGATTAACTTTTATTCAAACAAGAAGACGGCCCTTTATAGCTCATCAGTGAAAGGTGTGGCCAGTTTTGAACCCTGGATTATAATTTAAACAATCTTTGAAAAGGACAACAATCTAATGTCACATACCAAATATCAAATAAATTTAAACCATTTCACCCCACTCCCCAAAGAAGGGTCTATTTTGACCCCAGGGGTAAGATCTAAAAAAACTTCTTATGAGTGGACCACTGTATGATGTTACATGCCAAACATTACACCGTCTTGCCTTTTTTGTCTGTAGATTTGTTTAACCCTTTGAGTGCTGGAACCGGATTTTGAAGGCCTTTGCAAACAGTTTGGATCCAGATGAGACGCCACAGAACGTGGCGTCTCATCAGGATCCAAACTGTTTGCTATTCTGATAGTATTCTTTGAAAAAAAATCGAAGAAAATGCTAATTTTAGAAATTTAGCAGACAACATTTTAGCAGACGACAAATATCCCAGCATAAAAATAAAGGGTTAATTTAGCTATATAAGTCTTTATAAATAATGTGATCCTAGGGTGTGAGCAGTTTTGAACCCAGGGGTATGATTTTAACAATTTTTGTTGAGACCCTTGCAGTTTATGAGAAAAAGATAATAAAAAAAACGTTATTTATTATATAAATCTATATTTTCATAAAGCCCCTTCAGGGTGGCCATTTCTAACCCAGGAACATAATTTGAGCAAGCTTAGTAGAGGAACACCAGACACACTTCAAATATTAAACCCTTGATCCTTGCAGTTTCAGAGAAGATTTTAAAAGTTATTTACTAAATAAATCTTGTGACCCCAGGGTCATGGCCAGTGTTGACTCCAGGGTCATGATTTGAACAGAAGTTGCAGAGGACCACATCAAATATAAAACTTCTGAGCCTTGTGGTTCCAAAGGAAAAGATTTTTCAAGTTTCCACTTTATTTTTTTAGCTCTGATGACCTACGTATGCTGCGAATCAAAACAATATTTTAAGAGGGTCACCCAAGCATCATTCCTGTGAAGTTTCGTAAAAATCTGCTTAGCGGTTTGCTATCGACACTTGGCAACAAACGCTGGAGGGTCACCAACCACAATAGCTCACCATGAGCTATTCGTGCTCAGGTGAGCTCAAAGGGTAAAATTGGTACAATGTATTTTGAGGTCTGACCTTTTTAAATAGACTTACGTATTACAACACTTTTTATCCAGTTATTGAAGTTCCTCATGTAGAATATTCTGCTGTCTGTCCTTGATTCGCGACCTGCTTCCTGCAGTTCATTGTAGTGCTTAGCAACCAAATGACCTTGACCATCATTTTCTGGCCCCTTTTTCATCCCATGACCATCAGCTGACTGTTCATTTGAGGTCATGTTCTAGAACTAAAATGTTGAATGACAAAGAATAGATATATCCTTGAAATACATGAAAACAAAGCCGGACCAACATTATACCCACATCATGTAAAAATGGGTCTTATGTCACATGCAGCCATGGTAGCTCCAGACCACTTGCTTGCGCAGTCAGGAAGTGTGGTCACGAGCTACCTTGTGTTCTATAGAAGACAGGGTCGCTCCTGACAAGAGTGCGTGAAAGGCCCATTTTCACAATACATGGGTCATATAGTACATCATGAAATAACAAAATGCAATATATAACAAACATTTCACACAAAAATGGAAGAAGGAAGAGAATTATACAGGTGGCATTGTCCAAAAATAAGTTTAAAGGTAAATTGTATAACTTTTACCTCATCAAATTATGATTAAAATTACCTATGCGTTTATTCTGATTCTTTTTATTCAACAAAAAATAAAATACAACCATCACTAAACAAAGCGATTTATGTTTTGCCCAATTTGGAAAAATACTGGTATTGGCCCATGGGGATAAATTAGCATGAAAACCCTTGATATTGGGAAAATTTGTGTAGTAAAATCTTCAAATTGGGAATTTGGGGTATTTTTTGTGTGCTTGCTACTCAATTGCACAAACCAATTTAAATATTCTTACAGGTGCCATTTTTGGTGAAATGTTCAGTTTCAGTGCTCATTTGGGACTTACACTCTTCATGTCCGAGCAAGTAATTCTTCAAGAAATTGAGATCCTGATTGGTGCACTTCTAGGGACTCATTTGACACTAACTTAGGTTTGCCATAATCAACAGTTTTAGTTTTCCTAAAGCCGTACTTTGCCAATGGCAGGCATCCATGAGGCTGATGTCATCTTTTAATTAGTAAGTAGTTTTTATTATTGTGACTCATTTTATTTACACATATGCATTCCTTTTAAGCTAAAAAATAAATAAAAATGCAGGCTAAATCGATATAAAGTTTCGACGGAAATGGCCTGTTTTATATAACAATGTTTTATTAAACCTAAATTAATAAAGCAAGGTGCTCATGGTTACATACAACTAATCACTTACATTAGTTCACTTGCAGATTTTATAACCCAAAGGGTTGCCGAGAGTTGCAATGCAACGTATTTTGTCCAAAGGTGCAAAATTTGATCACCAAAGCAAGGGCTTAGGAACACTGACACAGCAAAAACTATCAATGTTTACCTATCTAAACCACAAACTCATGCAAATGGTACCATTAAAGCAAGAAATAATTGCTTTTTATTAACTTTCTTTTTCTTTGGTACGATCGATCTATCCACCCTATTGGAAACTGTTACATTGTTGCGGAATTAAAGTGTCGCTAAAGGTTAGGTAGCAGTACACCAATATTTTGCACATTGGGTTATGTGATGTAGCTTTATAAGTAAATAAAGATGTCGAATATTCAACACAGAATACACTTTTTTAAATTTCAACATAAAAATGTCAACAAGAATAGTGTGTTGAAACATCGTCGTGTTTTTTAGGGTGCATGCAAAGGAAAACTTCCGTAGGTTGCCATTCAGGTAAANGGCAGAAAAAAAAAAAAAAATGCAATATTCAAAATGTGATATCTCCAGCTATACTCAATAGATTTTGAAAATTCTTTCTGTTTTGTGTTTCTCTCATCATGAGCTTTCATTTGATATACAACATCACCATATTTAAGAAAAAAAAAAAAAATGGGTTTCAGTCGCCTTTTTCTGCCTATCTCACGGGTCTGATAGTCAGACCCATTCCCAATGCCAAATATGCTTATTTTTTCCCAATTCTCAAAAAAAATAATCCCAATTTTAGAAAGAAGTGTCTTATGACTTATGATTATTAGACTCTATATCTCAATTTTATTTTTTAAACAACCTACAAAATATATAACCATAATTTATATGATTTTTATCCAAAATGTCTGGAAAAACCCTTGCCCAAATAATGCTTTTGTCGATGAAAATTCTTCCCAATTTGGAAGATTTCGCGACTCAAAAAATGCCAATTTTGCTAGGTACTTTTACCCAAAATAGACAGAAAAAGGCCTGGAGTCCGTTTACATGGACTTAAGAAATATAGCGTGGTCGTTCTGTCTTGTGTAAGGTCGCGGTGGTGTAGTGGATGAGGTGTCCGCCTAGCGATCCAGAGTTCGCTCCCTACTCGGGGAGCGTTCGCATTACCTCCTCCATAGACACCAAGTACTGGTTCTTCCCAGGAAACGGACTTGACAGTGTCCATATCTGCCTATAATAGGCCTTCCTGTAATAGTCAGCAGTTGACTGTAGGAAGTACGAAGTAAAGTCAAACACAGTTGAGTCGCGGGCCGGGTTGACTCGCGGTATTTATCAGCGCCCTCTGGCTTTTGTTAATAAATAAACTTGCGTGCCCTTCTTGTTAAATATGTAAGGAAACATCCCTCGCTAGCAATATTAATCGATTATTTTGTGATTAAATGTCCTAAAACACGGACTCCAACAATATTTGAAATTTGAGAGTTAAATTGATAGTTTTTAGAAAAAAATGACATAGCTTGAAAAAAACTGCGATATTTATTTTATTTTATGTCTTAAATTCCATATATTCAAATTGATATACATGTTATGGATTGTTACCTTGAATGGTATGTCAGATGTTTGTTTATTCATGTTAAATGTAATATTAGTGCAGTTTGACCTATTTACCGCGAATCAACCGGGCGAACAAATAAACAACACTGGTGGATAGTGGTGTTGTTTGTGTTGCTACCGCAGTTAAAATTGAAGGATTTTCGTCTTAAAAAGGCAATTACCCAATGAAGTTAACTCAGAAATGTTTGTCTTTTAAATCATTTATCTGATATATGAAGATGATTTCTAGACGCAAATGAATTTTCCTTAAATACCGCGACTCTACCTGGTTGCAGGCTAGAAGTTAATCAATGTGAGTTACACTGAGTTCTAAGAACGTAGTGTATTTGGTTCCGTTGCCTACAACAAATTAGGGTCTTTTAGTATACGAAACAACAATTAATATATATTAATCAACGGTTTAATTGAACATCACTACCAGGTCAGTGAGAATACCTATACAACTAAATATAAACACACGAAGTAAATAATAGCGGTACTTTTTGCTTCTCGTATATTGTGTGTCTAATTTGAAAACAAGGGAGAGAACTCATCGATTAAATGTAATGGACCGTTTCGACTCGCCGCTCAGAGAAGTGCCCGGATGTGAATCAATTAACTTCAATCTAGACAAAGCCGGTGGAAAAGTATTCAATAACTGAAGATTTAGGTCAACACAATGGTAAGAATTTAGCTAAAACATGAAACACATTTTTATGAACAATACTGGTTCATTTTCAGTGGTTTTAAAAGGTTATTTTGGTTATATTTTTTTGTTTTGGGCGTACGATTTTGGGTATTTGACAACGTCCGAAATAATTATAATGTGCGACTCGAATAACCTGGCGGTGCTCAGTCTTAATTAAACTTTTATGTAACCATATTTCAGTTCTCGTCAACTAGTTCGATGTCTTATTATTAATGTCTTTTTCAAATGTTCTCTTCATTATAAAAACAAATGTAACTGTTAGATCGTTTGACGTTATTGAGTCATTTCAACCTAATTATGCATTAGATTTCCACAACAGCAAAAAGACATAGTGACTTGAGGACATTTTTTACCTTTGTGGTAGGGATTTGAAAGGCTCTAAAGTGAATTGATAATCAATTTCACGTTGGTTGTTCATGTTGAAATTCAGCCCATTCCCAACCTCTAAAAGTGTACATTTTTCTCAAATGACTCAGCACAAAAATTTTCTATTTAGAATGAGTACTGTTGAATCAGAAGAAGAGATGAATACTGCCAAATATTCCCAATTGAATGCCAACTCCCCCCCCCCNCCCCAAAAAAAAAGGAAATAAATAAATATATAAATTGATTCATTCAGTTTATCTCCCTATTCAACTCTATGAATTAAACGTTAGCTTACATGGACACTTGTTCCTACATTCTCTTGGTGATTAAGACAACATGGACACTTATTATTATCCCCAGCCAAAGGCGATTGTTATCCCCAGCCAAAGGCGGAGGGAAATTGTTTTGGCGTTGTCCGTCCGTCCGGAACTTTTGTGTCCGGAGCCATATCTTGGAAGTTCTTTGGCGGATTTTATTGAAACTTGGTATGAGTATATATACAGTACAGACACTGCATGCTTAAACAAACGCCACTCGCCTCGGTGTTCATCTCACTGTGTTCGCTTACCAATATGAGCACCGCGATGGGTGTTCAGATCAAATGTTGCGGGGGCCGTTTGCCATAAGGTGAACACCGCGAATCACCGCGGACCCATTATATTTAACGCGGTGTTCATCGTGTTCGCTAAAAATAAAATAATTGAACATAAACGTATGGTATTGATCCATTTCATTTAAAAGTGATAATGAATAAATAAAGTCTATTTTTCTTTTTATGGCAAGTCGGTACCAATTTGCAGAAAGAATCTACCGAGTGTTTGAATGTTATAGGTGTCATATGGTGTCTAAACAAATTAACAAACGATTACGAACTATCACAATAGAATTCAGTTCAATCCGGTTTTTCGCGCCTTCACGGTGTCTAGTTTACACAAAGTGCAACAAACAAAACACCCACATGCTCAACACTCTGCGATGGTAACAGCTTGACGTCATCGGCTTACAGCGCGTGACACCCATGGCAATGTCTTTTCACGAACAATCACAATTAAAAAAAAAAAAATCCTTCTAAACTTAACATAATAATTACCTTGCAATCAAATTCCAGTTAAAAAAAAAAAACAACAAAAACCAGTTAAATACACAAGTCTTTGACAATCACAACAGCGTTACCGAATGACATCAATTAAACCTATCCCTCTGCAAGCGGTTATTTACATTAACACCTGTCAATGGTGTCGGCAGACATCAAAGATCTTTGATGTTTCGGTTTTATTTCTAGGAGTTAAAACTGTAAATTTATAACACAGTCAGCAAGTGACAATTTCAATAGGCATTAAATCAACACTACATTATCGGGAGCATGCACTTACTGTTAGATACAGCATTAATGCATTAGCTCCATAGAGGATGCTATGTGTGAAAACTTTCAGAGATTTTACTGCAGTAGTTTGTATTGTGTGTGAGGAAATAATGTGTGTTTGCTGGAATTTAAATGGGGGTTGCTTCACAGGTATTGTTTGTTAATGAATTGACTTGAAAATCAGGTCGAAATTAATTTCGCCTATCTTTGTTGTTAAAAGGGCAATTGCATTGATAAACACCATAAGAGCTAATAGTATTGATAATCTTAAGCTTTATTTACGTTTCCAACTTTACGTTCTGTCTGAATTTTAGTACGCATACATGTGCACATAATATCTACATGTACACGTAGTATATGATTTTCTTTTGTACATTTACATTTAAAACGGGTGAATGACCCTCGCAGACAGGTTTTTACGGAGGCCGTGCAGCATCGCGGTGATCAAAGGTGTTCCCGTAAACGATGGCATGCAATCGCTGCGATTTCGGGTGTTGGATGAACACCACGGTCAGTAGCGTGTCCGCCTCTAGCGAAATGTCACCCATCGGGAAAAGTGAACACCGCGGACAGGCGTTTTTGTTGTATATATAGATAAGAGGATGATGCACGCCAAATGTCATTGTACACCATCTGTTAATAATAACAGAGTTATGGCGCTTTGTATATGTTCTGTGTCAATGCAGCATGTGGGGGTATACGTCACGTCTGTGACAAAGCTCTAGTTTGGCGGGGGATATCAATTCAACGAATTTGCTTGTTCCTACATTCTTTTGACAACTAGATATTGATTATTAAATTGTCTGACAGCATTCTAAACACAGCATCTTCGATAACATGCATTACTTTTACAATTCAGATAATGTAACCGTGAAGAATTGTTACCATACTGTAAAGAGCCACAACATTGTACGTTTAGAGTTACAAAGATCCAAGGATAGGTAAGTTGAGCTGGTAAGAAGTAATCTGTGTGGTTTGACAACAGGTCATTAAATATATGCACACAAATAAAATAAAATCACTCACACTCTTTTATAAACTTGTTGCTACTTTGTATTAAAATTATGTAATCTTTTATTAAACAAAAAATATCCAAGAATTTTCAGTACACAACATCATATAAGTGATTAAAAGTAACTAAAACAACTGAAAATGTTGCTGTTAATACTTTTTGATGATTTAGTTTGTAAATATTGTTGAAGACAGAAACATTATAACATATTTAAATACTTGCAAATGAACAATTTCAGGTCCAGCTGTTGAATTATTGCTAACATGTACTTAAAATGTACTACTAAGTCTTGTTTGCTGTGTATAAATGTAGTGTTTTATAGTATTTAGTCAGACTTGGTGTGTGATGTTGGTTTACATCATTGTGTGTATCACTACTAGACGGGCCACATGTAAAAACCAGAGGCCATCAGGCTTAATCTGCTTTCTTCAATTGTATTAATTAAAATCTGGATAAACAAGGTTTAGTCAAATTTGTAAATGATTAGACAAATTATAACAACTTGTCAAGCCTGATTTCAACAATTGCAATGCAGATAAACATATGTAAGCCTATGTGCAACTGTGCAGACTTTGTATAGGCATACAGACAGTATAATAATGATGCAATCCCTTCGAAGAAAGCTGCATAACGTAGTCACTCTGTTCATCTGTGGGAACTTTTCTGACCATAAATTGTCATATATTGATGGATCACGCTTAGAGGTCAAAGTTCAATCTTAGAATAACTTAAAATACCACAAATGACCACCATCAGGTGGTCTCCTGACCTAAAAGGTCAAGGTCACTTAGAGGTAAAAATTCAATGTTGGCTGTCAAACGGTTTGAAAATGTCAGTCTCATCAATAACTTTTTCAGACATTGATGCATTTAAAAATAATTTGGCCCTAATATGAACCATCATAACACAATGTGACTTGTGTGGTTTGCTACATCTGTCTTACAACCTCAAAGGTCAAGGTCACACTTTAAGGTTAAAAGTAAAATTTGACCATTATTTTGGACAAATGTTTTGTTTTCAAAATGTTTTAGGAACATATCAGCTATAGTTGATTGTCTGGTAGGTTCACATTGTTTTTTAAACTTAACTATGTAACATAATATGTAAAATTTGTAAATCATACTACTAAATGCCTTTCAACGTTATTGTTATAGGCATTTTTTCATTTTCTATGAAGTTTATATATGGTTCTTGCATAGATCTGACATAGTTCATTATTGATGTATTTGGCCTCTGGTTTTTATTATTTCATTTAACAAAGTTATATACATTGTTTGTGATAGACAGAATGTTTTATACATTAAAGCATGTATCTTCACATGTATTCAAGTTTTTACCAAAACATCCATTAATGGATGCATCCACATGTTTACCGTAATTCAAAGAGTAATGTTTTCAATAAAAGTTCACCATATAAAGCTCTTTGCTTCTAACATATATTTGTATATTTCAAGGTTAATATTGGCCTTTACCTCTTTCTTCTTAAAGTAAAGTTTATTATTTCAAAAATTGTGTTCAAAACTTAATCTTTGTTGAGAGATTAATTTAAAGGAATAATTGTTGGATGCATTCTTTCTCTCATTTAATCATGTAACTTGCGCTTCAAAACTAAAATAATGTTTTAACTTTAAATATTATTATTAAAGTAATAGTTTCTGATTATGGAGTTGTTTGCCCTATTTTTAGCTTGACTATAAATCATATAGTCCAAGCTATCCTACTCACCCAAATGTCTGCATCGGCGTCTTTGTAATGCTCTAGTGACAGAAAATAAGCAATATCTCAATATCTGTAGCTAACATGTAGACCTAGCTGGGGTTATATTTGGGTCAAGTTCAAGGTCACTGTAATGTTGCTAAAAAAGCAAGCTTTCAATAACCTCTTTTAGGATGGAGATATTTTGCTGTGTGTGTGTTGTTGTTTTTTTTACATTTAGTTCATCTCCCATCCAGCTCTATCAGTTAAATCTAAAAAAAAATAATATTAAAAACACTTATTCTCAATTTTGAAGTATTTGTTAGCAAAACAGCAAAAACTCTTGATTTCTCAATTTTAGTCAAAACACCGCAATTTTTTCAAATCCAAAGGGACCTGACCCCATTCCCTAATTGGTGAAAAAAAAACACTGAAGTGGTTCTTCTTATGAACTTACGTTTGGATGTAGTTTTTTTTTCAACATGGTGTAGGTTACTGGGATCAAGGTTACAGTTACTTAAAATAGACAAAAAGTGTCCACTCAATAGCTTAAGGTTGATTGGAGGTTATTGTGCTATAATTTGGTTTGTAGGTCACAGCTTACATGCAGACATAGGTTGGGATAGTTGAGTTCGCTGTCTTTGGACAGCTTCTGTTGTTTGGTTCATGGACCATGAAAAAGTATGACCAAAACGTTTGCCTTAACAGTTCCACATTGATGTATATGGCATCATTTATTTTAGTTTTGAAGCCTTTTTGTTTTGAAGAAACAACCGAAACACTAAAAATATATTCTTACAATGTACATGTATAAGGTTATTTAAAGATAAGTTATATACGGCAAAAAAAATAATTTAAGCTTTGTAATTATTCTGGTAAAGAAATTTGAACAAACTTGAGCTTCAAAAAATAAGTAAAACACAAATTTTATTTAAAAAGATTCTAAGCAGGATTTCCACATGTGGGGCCATAATAAATAACATCATGATACTGGTATTTGAATAATTTTATTAATAAAAAATATATTACAATTAGTATGGCTATGTATTGTCTTGTTATTATTTAAAATCTATACCCACTGCTCAAGTCACTTCATTCAAGTTTTATGATAATCATTCAGTTTGAACTGTGATCAGTGAAGATTTGTGTACATTCTGCAAGTGTTAAATACAATATTTTATTTATTCACGTTCAGATCTAGTCTGTTCAGGGAATTCGAGAATATGTTTTTCATTCAGAGCTTGTGAAAATTAATGACAAAAGCTTGATGAGATTATATAACAAAAATATGTGTCAGCAGAAAAGAAATGATCTCAAAAACTCGAAGATAAGGAATCGCCAAGATCCTATGCATTATGATTGTGTTGTTTCTTCTAAACTATTTCATGAATCTTGTTCAACTGGTGTCATTTAAAAATGGGTAAATCTGTTTTTTCTTGCTTGCATCTTTGCAGTAATAAACCTTCAGGCTCTGCACCATTTGATTGGACAATTGCTTCTGCCTCTAGTGAAATGGGTCTGGGATGTGTAGCGATATAGCAAAGCTGTGTTTTATTCGAGGGTAGCCGGGGTAGGGGGGTGGTAATATTTAATTTTGATGTTAAATTTATCATCAAAAACACAACTATTATTATATTAATCATTTTTGCAAATTACGCAATAAAAGTAAATAATGGCTTTGCTTGTAATTCGCCTGAAAAAAATGTCACAGACTGGGGGACTTTTGAATTTCCATAGAACATGTCCACAAATACACAGTACACATTTGTTTGAAAATGCTTGTTTTAATTCAGCTTTATTTAATATTGTAATTAAAATATTAATTTATCAGTACTTGGTGACATGTTCTTTGGTCTACGAGGTATAAAATAATTAAAGGTAAAGGATAAATTATAATGCAGAAGAGTAATATATTTGATTGTTTATCATGATTAGGGTCAATTCTTTTACTCTACATTCCTTAGTCAATATTGTAAGATACTGGGTAAATTATGTCGAGTTTTAAAAAAGTAATTAAAAAATTGATATCATTTCTGAGTCATTAAAGCCTGTGATTGGGATTGAGTTAAACAAGAGGGTCAGATAATTTATCCTTTACCATTGTTCAGATAACTTGTTCCCTATATGTTTTCTGTATGTACCCTTTATTCTGGGTTTTGGCATGTCTATTTAGGCTAAGATACGGCATTTATAATGGTGCAACATTGGTCTTTTGTTTCCATGAACCTGTGAGTATTATTTAATGGCATTAACACTATCGTTATCATCTTAACAATATTGTCATAATTTACCAGTACATTACTGGCAAAAACACAAATAATAAATAAATATTTCAAATTTTGTATTATTGCCACCACAGCTTCAATATACAAACGGCCATTGAGGCATGTTAGTACCAATGTTTCATACTTTTGAAATGCCATAAGATTTTGTTATTCCCACTATGCAGGGAGTTGTTAAAACGATTCACATCAGAGAAATCCAGATATTTCCAGTCGCAGAGCCCAACGATGTCTAATCCAAGGCAAGTTTGAGCCTCCTTGTATAAGAGTTGCCTCCCATGAAAACAAAATGGCTGCCTCTGAACAAAGATGGCGGCCCTTACATTTTTACTTGACCTAAATAGCGCTATAAATGATGTTTTGTTTTAACTCCTGAGGTAAGTATGTGAATGTAATAGTAATAATAATAAATATTGTATTGGAAGCATCATACACTTATTAAATCAATTATGTTTGCGTTTAATGATACATTTACTTTAAGGTTATTAAAAGTATTTCATGATAATGAAATGATGGTGAATAGATCTTAAAGAAAAAGTTGTAAAATGTTTGTGTCTAGTTGAATATTTCGTAAAAACTTGTAAATGTATTCAGTGTGTGGATTCCTCTTTAAGTGTGTGTTTAAGTAGTTCTTTTATTGTTTGCTTTTATTTTTGTGTACAAAGTTCTTGAAAAAAGTATACCCTTTTACAAAAAATAAAGGTATCCAATGATACTCGAAACATGAAAACAACATTCGACTAAAGCATATTTATAGATCTGTAGAAATATATGATAATCAGTATGTAATCATTATATAATCCAGGGGCATACTTAGCACTGTGTAGCTCTCGCTTTGTCAACGTTATTTGCTTCTTTAGACTGTGCACTTTGTATCACTATATTGTCTATTTACTAACTATACAACATGTATCAAAACTCGACAGAAAGCACATTTGCTTAGTTTAAACAAAAGTCACTAGACACTGTTCTTCAGTTCAATCCGATGTAAACAAACAACAAATTCCAGGACCAAGGCAATAAATGATATCCTTTATTTCAGTGTAATTTATTGGTAATTCATTAGATAAATCAAGGGTTCTACCAAACCTTTATGTGTGACTATACGTTATTACAAGACCACTTGTAGACATAACGGTGCCAATAAGAAAATCCACTCAGAACTGTTAACACAATTATAAGTTTTGAAAAATATATTTTTAAAAAAAATGTTTGAACCATTTAATTCCCAGTGGCATATTTAATGATGCAAATGTGCTTTTTGAGCCATGTATATTTGTTTTGTACTGTTTGGTCACATAGCTTGTCACCCCTCATACCATCAAACCTGTCACCGGAATGTGTACTCACGTTTTACTCTAGTATATCTCCATGTTGTCCAAACCTCGGTGTAGTCTAGTCCGCATAACATAGTTATTTTATTCTGGAGTCTTGTAGTTAAATGCACAAAATAACTTGCTGTCTTCTGACATAAATGAAAGCCCATTTTGAAAGTGGGCTTGACATTATTAAAGAGATAATGTATCAAATAAAACAGCATTATTGTGGGTGTAATCTTTTATTAATGTAAATTTCAGTGTTATTTAGATAAAAATGATATTTACAAGTTTTTATTTAACGTCTGTATATAAGTACCATAGATGAATGAAAAACTTGTTTTTTAAAACTGATAATCCATGATAAAATATGGAAGAGACATTTGTATTTCACACAAGTTTCCTATTTATGTAGCCACAAAAATTGTGGGAATTTATATTACCAATGACAAAGAAAGTGGCAGCTTGTTTTTTGCATAACTAGTGTTGTGTTTATTTTGGTGCTGGAAACAGTTTGCATGTGTTTGTTTGTTTTTTATTTCCTGCCTTTGTTTATATTTTTAGTGTATTCAATATTTATCTAACATATGCAAGAAAATAGGGTTGCATTTAATTTTTTGATAGAGTTTGCTTCTGCCTGTCGCTCATGTCTTAATTATGTTCCAACTTGTGATACATGCCGTTTTCTCTTACAGGCTGTTGATTCATTCATTTCTTCCTTCATTGGCCATATTGGTTACTGTTATTCCCCTGGCTTTTTCAGCGGTCAACGTTTGCCCTATGGGTTGGCAGTTCACCCCATGTCGGGGATGGGCGGTGTCCCTGGAATGGTCAGCCTCCAGGGAATGCAAGCCCAGCAGGGCATGGTCGGTTTGCCCGCAGGCATGTCGGCCGTGCAGATGCCGCAGGGGGTGTCCCGGGTGCCCAATGGCATGGGTCTCTACCAAGCCGAGAAGCCCGCCATGTACCCTGGGGGAGTGCCCCAGTACCAGAGCCTCGGGCAGGCCGGTCTCCTAGCGACCTCCAGCTCCCTGGGTCAGCCCGGAGCCGCCTACTACGGGTCGGCACAGCCCATGTACATCCCTGTGTCAAGTCCGGATGGTCAGCAGAGATACATGGTTTCACCGTCGTACGCAGCCTTGCAGCGGGCTAGCCCATCTATGATGTGTAAGTCTGGACCCAACCAGGAATAAAAGATGAAACAGATCGGGAAAATGTTCCATCAATATTGTTTAGTTCATTTTAGTGCACAAATCAGCATAAATGGCTATAAAATCTTACAATTTGTTACTTCATATTGTAAGAATATTTGCAAGGTATTGGGCTTGGTTTTACAGTTCTTAATATTGATACATGGTTAAGCATTTTTTTTTTATCACAGTGTTCAATGAAGTATCGAATTTAATTTAGATCAAACCAAATAAAAGCGTTTTTATGTCCCCCAGTATATACTGGGGGACATATTGGTTTTTGCCCTGTCTGTCTGTTGGTTGGTTTGAGCCAACTTTAACATTGGCCATAACTTTTGCAATATTCAACATAGCAACTTGATATTTGGCAAGCATGTGCATCTCATGGAGCTGCACATTTAGAGTGCTGAAATGTCAAGGTCATCCTTCAAGGTCAAAGGTCAATTATATGGGTCAAAATCGCTCATTTTGGCCATAACTTTTGCAATATTCAACATACCAACTTCATACTTGGCATGCATGTGTATCTCATGGAGCTGCACATTTGAGTGCTGAAAGGTCAAGGTCATGGTCATCCTTCAAGGTCAAAGGTCAATTATATGGGTCAAAATTGCTCATTTTGGCCATTACTTCTGCAATATTCAATATAGCAACTTGGTATTTGGCATGCATGTGCATCTCATGGAGCAGCACATTTTGAGTGGTGTAAGGTCAATGTCAAGGCCATCCTTCAAGGTCAAAGGTAAAATATATGAGTCAAAATCGCAATAGGGGACTTAGTGTTTCACAAACACATCTTGTTCATTGCACGCTTGCTTTTTCATATCAGCTGCTGGCTACCCGTTGACGCCGGGGCAAGCCTACCAACTGCAGTCCACCCTGGCCGGACAGATGCCGGGTGTCTCGGTAGCGTCACTATCGAGCCAGGCTGGTTCCCCGTACCCAACCTACATCAACTCCCAGCTGACCCCTCTGCAGATCCCGGCGCAGAACCCCTACGCGGGGCACCCCCTTTACCCGTCCTCGCCGTACGCCGGCTTGCAGTTCCAACAGGCTCAGGTGGGGGGCTGAGTGATTGACTCAAATGTTAACTTTTTACCATTCAGACATGCATTTTCACCTCTTTGCAGTCCCTTAAAAAATCAAATTTAAATAAAGACCTTTCTTTACAGTTTCAAGTTTTAAACCCTAAGATACTTATGAGCAGCAAACAGCATAAAACCTGAACAGACTGCGAGTTACTCGCAGGCTGTTCAGGTTTGATGCTGGTTGCAAAAGCCATTTTCATATTGCTTCTGAGTGGGAAAGGGTTAATCCAGTGATTTGGATAGGTTTTGAAAACCAAGGGTCAGAAGACCTTAAGCTTGAATTTTTAGGGTCGAATGAAATTTTCAGTTGGTAATATACTGAATTCCTATTTTATTGAGCATATTTGTTAAATGCTCTGCAAATGTTGCATGGAAAAAAAAGACAGAGAAAAACTCTGCAAAAAACTAAACCTTGTGATGTAAAATATATTTTAGAAGCTTCTTTGCACCATTTGCATCAAAAAAGGCAGATACTTTGCTGGAGTAAAAAATAGCAGGATTCTGCAAATTTATTGTTCAAAAACTGGGAGTTATGGCACTGTCGTCTACTGACGGGTTTCTCAAATGTCCATTATAGTCTATTTTAAATCATTGATCAAGGTCAAACATTTAAATTTTTCATACATAAAGCATTGTGTTTCTGCTTTTAAACGGTTTTGCATCAGTCAGATCACACAGTATCTTGGTTGTTGTTTGCAGATGCCTGGCGCCCCACTCCCCTCCCACCTGGTCGGGCGTGTAGCCCAGGTACCGCAGGGCCTCCCCCTGGGGTACCCCGCCCAATACGCGCAACCCTGACGGTACCCCATGACCTACGACCCCGATGAAATGGAGTCATAGGTGGTTTTGGAGAGCTACATCGTGTTTGTACCCGTCAAGCAGTTGTCAAATGTAAATTTAGATGGCTGACCCTGTTGATGTAGTTGATGTAGATCTGCATTTATGATTTACTACACTTGTTTCACCATTAATGCTTCTGGTATTTCCATAATGTTAGTAGCAGGTCATCACACTTGTATCATATTGTTATCAAAGATGAGTTACACGTTGAAACATGTGGCACCTCATTATTTAAGGTTTGAGCAAAGAAATGAATATCGGATGATTATCTTGAAAATCTTTTGTAAAAATAAATGCAATTTTACACATTCATGAAACATGTCAAAGTGTTTAAAAGATTCCGTCATTTAACAAGCCACTGCCTATTTTGATTTGGCAACTTTTTAAGCTCTCCATTAAAAAAAATTGATTTACCATTAGTCATGTTTTTATAAAATAAACTGTTTTGGAAGAATTAACATATTTAAACACAATTTAAATGTTTCTATACAATTAAATGAAAATGTTTTATAACTTTTGAATTCATATGCAGCTTCGGATAATTTTGGTTCATGTAATGTGTTCTTAATTCATTTTAACATTTTGGATATTGTCAACAATTAGCAATCTACGCATTAATCATTTGAAGTTGTCATACCATATCTTTCATATTTATGTGTGTTAACTTTAATGAATTAAATATTGGATTTTGTGTTGTTGTTTTTTTTGGAATTTTGAACTGAAATATGTATCTGTTTTTTTGGTTACTTGAAATGTTGTCTAGAGGTTATTGCTGCAATGACCATGTTTAAATGGCATATAAACCCTGACGGTTGTCAAAAATGTTTGTGTACTGATAATTGGGTACATTGTTTGTGTGATTGATGTCACACATGTGTCGTGTTCTGAAAAAACTGGGCATAATGCATGTACGTAAAGTGTCGTTCCAGATTAGCCTGTGCAGTCTGCACAGGCTAATCCGGGACGACACCTTCCGCCTAAACTGGATTTTCGCTTAAAATAGACTTCATTTAAACGAAAAATTCCATAAAAGCGGAAATTGTTGTCCCTGATAAGCGTGTGCGGACTGCACAGGCTAATATTGGATGACAATTTATGCACAAGCATTATGCCCAGTTTTCTCAGAACACAACACATTGTTTGTGTGTTTGATGTAACACATTGTAGGTAAGATTATTTTATTTCTTGTTGTATTGTTCAACTGTTGAAAAGCATGTCTGCGTACATTTTCTGTAAGATTGTGAATGACATTCGATTTATTTGGGCAATTCTCAATGCTAACAAACAAGGTTTTCCTTACTTTAATCGTCCAGTTCCGAAACCTTTGGCTAATATCAACTCAACACATTCAAGTTTCATTTAAGAATTGAATTGCATATTTCTGCATGTCTTAGGTTTATGAACTGTAGACCTTTAGACCTGTATTTGCTGACTTACGAGTCTCGTTTCACTTTCGGTTTCATCTTCGTCTAATCGCTTAACGTTGTGTTATACAAAATGCAATTATGTCATTTGCAAGTATACTACATGTATACTGGGTATACGCCCTGTCATGGGCAGTTGTGGATAAAACAGTAGAACAGTCGTGAATATTTGTGATCAAATTTGCATACATCGGGAAATGAAACAAAGGTTTATGTGAAATTGCTGAAAGTTGTAAATATAATGTACTTGTATGTGTACATCGGTTTTTGCTTGTAACACGTTTTTCAACAACACAAATTCTGGTATATTATCATCGTTATTCAGTTATCCATTTCTCTTTAGTTCCCATCATTGAGAGTATTTGTTACATTTTGATGGCATAAAAACACACATTAAGATTTTTTCATCTGCAATTCTTTTTCTTTAGTTTATGACATTGGATAAAGAATGACTTAAAGATTACAACACTTTCAAGAGAATGATTATGTATTCAACACATGTGCATCGTGAAAAGAAATGTTAGATTTTTGTGTGTTCGATAGTTTCACAATTTCTCTGTTACATTTTGTTCCTTGTCAATTTCATCATTACCATTTCTTGGCATACATGTGTGCACGAAAGAATACAGAAATACATTTGGTTTCATGATTTTGAAGTTTACAATCTGGAACCAGTTGATCAGTTTATTGTCAGTGACCCTATGACTGGGCCCGGTTGCTCAAAACTTTAACGGCCAGTTAAACTAACAGCCGTAAGTTTTTGGCTTTAGCTATTAATGTGAACTAATTGTTAACCCTTTAATGGATGTGCTTATTGTACAGACATTTGTTTGATCTACGAATTTGAAACATATTTGATAATACCATTGCCTCTCAATTAATGTTATTTGGGTCTGAAGTTAACACACTGTTACCTTAACTGGCCGTTAAAGTTTTGAGCAACCGGGCCCTGGTGTATTCCTATTTCCGATGTATTCCCGTTTTCGTTTATCAAACTTTATGATTGGATGGTCTTGCATTCATGCTTTTATAAAGACGGGATAAAGAAGTGTCACA
Source organism: Dreissena rostriformis (assembly GCA_007657795.1). Taxonomy (NCBI): domain Eukaryota; kingdom Metazoa; phylum Mollusca; class Bivalvia; order Myida; family Dreissenidae; genus Dreissena; species Dreissena rostriformis. Next base: position 47,586 of record VMBQ01001018.1, on the reverse strand, counting down.
CTTGGAACATAGAATTGCAACAAATTGTTGACGGTTTTAGATGCAGAGTTGAGTAATGTCAGTGAAAGGACCAACGTGGTGTAATGAATTAGTTGGCTCGTAATTGGGGTACATGTCTTAATTACCCATACATATTTGGATTGATTTTTTGAAAATGGTTGGTATGTATACAAATTGCATGTGAAGATTTTTTATTTCAAATTATTTTTACCAACCCCCAACATGCAGATGTGACAATGAACATGTAAACTGATATTGATACTGAGAACATGCATGTATGTTGTGGCTTACAAATGAATTAAGCAGAAAACGTTCGAATTTTGAAACGAAATGTGCATATCTTGCATAGTTAACTACATCCTTAAAAAAACATATTATATAGGGTGTTATTCCATATTTGCATAATTTGATTTTAAATCAACAAAACTCTGTCCAAATACTACCTGTTTTTTGTCGGAATCCTGAATTGCCGATAACTTTAATTTAATTGATAGGATATACGTATAACTATTTAATATGTTATTCATGTACAAACCGTAAATAGTTGTTTTGAAAGAAAAATGTTGATGACCTTAGTAGGTGTTACTTTCGCCGTGGAATTGTTTGCCTGGGATGTTGTTATCTTGTCAGTTATTGCAAGAAAATTGATCAGGAATGAGTGAAATCCATCCTCAAATTGAACATGTGAAACATGGTCTCATTTTAAAACGTGTGCAAAAAAAAATGAGTCGCGCTCTGAGAAAGGGGATTTAATGCATGTGTGTAAAGTGTCGTCCCAGATAAGCCTGTGCAGTCTGCACAGGCTAATCAGGGACAAAACTTTCCGCTTTTATTATATTTTTGTTTAAAGAAAGTATTTTCCGCAAAAATCCATTTAAGGCGGAAAGTGTCGAACTGCACATGCTAATCTGGGACTACACTTTACGCACATGCATTAGACCCCCTTTTCACAGAGTGAGGCTCAAATGTATTGGCAGGTCAAGTGTCATGAAATTATGCTGTGTTCACGCATATCTTGTATTTTATTAGTAGATCTGAGATGTTATTGATTTTTTTTATTCATCTGCAACTATTTTCGTTGCGTTTTGGTACTCTTGATGCCATTGTCTGAATGACGTTGTTTTATATACTTGCTTTAATAATAAATGATATTTCTTCATGACTTTTAAGAACTGTTTTATGTTTCGTCTGCTGTTGCATATGCCTCATTCGTCGGATTACCGCTTATTTGCAACATGTGCGAACTTTTGTGACAAAAGGAGTCCTATGACTTCAAAGTGTACTAGACTTTAACATGTTTTAGCCGACCTGAGCTCGAACTTAAACTACCAGAGGAAGTTTGTTTAAATCTTTATGAAACCTGGTCAGCAATATTTTATCTTTACACTATTCAAGCCTATATTGAAATATCACGTGAACTAATGTCAGCACTTTAGCGCAATCACGACCCTTTTTTTTTTGAAAAACAAAGCACAAAAGTATTAACAATTTTAAATTGTATGTAAAAACTAAACGAAAACAAGAAATTACACAAAAACAACAACTTAAAGAAGTAAAACGATTATAATGCAACGCCATCTGGGCAGTGTGTTCTGTCCTGGACGGCAAAGTGGGTCGTGTCGATTCCGAAAGCCTTGGCCTCGTTGAAAAGTTTCGTCTTGACGTCCTCCGTGATCACGGGCGCTCTCGTGAGAATCCACGCGAACTCGTAGTGCGTCAGGCCGAGCACGTTGCTGCACGTGTAGATGAATGTGTAGTTGTCGTAGTCCGTATCGATCACCCAATAGTCTCCATAGGGGGCCACTGCAAGTGGGTAATATTGAGCATGCTCTGTGAAAAGGGGTCTAATGCATGTGCGTATAGTGTCGTCCCAGATTAGCCTGTACAGTCCGCAGAGGCTTATCAGGGACGACACTTTCCGCCTTAACTAGATTTTCGCTATTAAGAGACTTCCTTTAAACGAAAAATACAATACAAGCGGAAAGTGTCGTCCCTGATAAGCCTGTGCGGACTTCACAGGTTAATCTGGGACGACACTTCACGCACATGCATTATACACAGAGCGAGGCTCAATTATATGAATCAATCTTAGCCGTGTTACGGTTGTTACCCGGTATTGTTTAATAACGTTTAATAGTTCAGGTTTCGAATCGATGAAGGTTATAATGAGACAGTTTTCCGGTAATTATTCTATTTTCGGAATGGGTTAAAATGTGGAGAAAAAAAACGAATCTGTGATGGAACCTATACAATTTAATATACATTTAATTTTAATTAACAAACATCAAATAGAAATCAAAATTTATATATACAAAATCCCCTCCTGGTGTAGCTAAAGTTTAAATTCGTTTATATCTCTTTTCGAATGGAAGTGCTTGTGTACTTACGCGATGAAAACCTCAGTTTCAACTTGGCTGGTGCATTCACCGGGTCTGCTACGTAGGCGTCACCGGTGGCGTTGACTGGATTACCGTTCCTACAGTACACGAAACGAGCGTGAAGTCAATTCGACACCAGTATTTCTCGTTCACGTATATACGTGTACATTCATTGATAGTAAGGAGATTAGCGTATCATGCAATATGATTGGTTTAAACTATCAGACGTGTTTTAGCCAATGTTAAAAGTTGTCGACACGATGGAAGCGCAAGATTTGACGAAATAAAAAGGTATTGTCTCGTAAAAAGTGAGAATTGTGGTAAAAAAAACGACGCAAAGCAAATAGTTAGTGCATGCCTCATATATGTATATATAACTGCCTTCTTCTTAGAACGTAAAGTTGAAGGTAGACATAAGTTCAATCAAAAGAACTGGTTCCAAAAAAACATTCTCACGAGTATCGAACAAGCATCCATGACTATACGTACTTGAATCCACTGTTAAAAATGCGGATGTGACCGTCAGGTTTGAGTTGGTAGTTGGCCTTGGCGCAGTCCTGCCCGCTCTCGAACGCCGCGTAGAACCTGTACGCCTCGTACCAGTCACCCAGGTACTGCAGCGATACAACACAGCCCATAGTCAATACATCTCAATTGTAACATGACGTACACAAGAGAGCCGCGTCATGAGAAAATGGGTCTTATGCCATATTTGCCAGCGTAACTCCAGACCGATCAGTCGCGCACTCTGGTCATAAGCTACCCTGTCCGATTATCAGACCACGAAACCTTGCGTGACTCTTTAGCGGACAGTGTAGCTACTGAACCGACGGCTCGACTGGACAGGCTGGGTTTACGACCCATTTTCGCATGACGCGGGTCAACGAACAACATAATTATTTGCTAAACTCTCCGTAGGATCATTACAAACTTTAAAATTTAGTTCGTTTTGCAGAATATGTTGTCGTTTAAAATATAATCTTCTTATATTACGAATAAGACTCGCAACAGTTGTTATTTTGTGGATGAACAATGTCAAAGTTAAATCAAGATAGCCGTATACGAGAAACTTCGCTGCATGGCTACACCAGTCAAGAGTCATTGAAACGTATCAGCTTAAACAGTATTATAAGCATGATGTTGGCATCTTCGCAGATATTGGTAACTGTATTATGAAATATTGTGTCACCATACAATCACCCCTCCCCGGCAGGACAGTCCAATTATTTGGTAAAAGTCAGCCCAAAAATTCATACCATCACAGGGCTAATAAGGAGTCATGACTACCGCATGGCTATTTTTCACGGCGGCGAGTTACTATACTCTACCCGACGTCTTGTATATATAAATGTGAACTTAGCAAGCAACTATGGAATGACATTATATAATACCACTTACCCTCGTTAGATTGAACGTACTCTGCGCATTAACGTTTGGACATGACCCTGGTCCGAACACTTGAGCGCTCACGGCACCCAAACACAATAGGCAAACGGCGGCCGTCGTGTAAAGTGTCCCTTGCGTCATAATAATGCTAACGTATTTCTTAGGGCTAGGTTGAAAACTGCGAAGCTAAATTTGGGAAGTTTTGGTTTTATAAGAAATGGTTATATAATTGACCTAAATAAATTATAAATCCTTTTTCGGACAATTACTAAGTTACATAAATTTTTAATGAAGTATATGCGTAGCCAATCCGGAAGTTATGTTCGAGACCAAAAACTACATACAATTACATGAATATTTCATACGGACTGATAGATAGACGAACTAATTTGATTATGGTCCTCTTACAACTTTGTTATGTTGAATGGTTTGATGATTTCGCTACTTATGCATATGGTAATTGGGATTGTTGTTGCTGCTGCTTCTGCTGATGATAATGATGATATTGATACTGATACGACATTGAAACATTGTTCTAGCATATATCTATATTCCTAAATAATTGTATGATACATCCGAGTTGTTTTGCTCGATAGTTGATGTTGAAACGTATGATATCTGTTAGTAAAACATATAATAACGATTGAGCGTATAACAAATCATTCCGTTGTAACATAATAACCTGATACCGGAACAAATCTTCAACTGCCCCCACCTAGTAATGCTGAGGCTACGCCCTGTTGTTGTTGCCAATGGCCATATACTGACCACTGAGATAAGGCGTAGGATGTTTCGTAACGTCTGCTCTTTGTTCAGGTTATTTGGTTATAACCCCTTCAAAATTCCTACGTATCCGAGGCGAGCATTGCATGACGACACTCTATGATAATGTCACGTTTACTACGATGTGCTCACGTTAAACTCCACAAGACTCTGTGTAAAAATAGAAAATTTGAATTTGACCGAATAAGAAATACCGCGGTAGTATTTTTCTGTTCCCATTGTACTTGTTCAAACCTTATATTCAATTACTTGTATATAACCTCAGTGTGGTGTCACATGGGCTCTTTTCACCAATCAAATTCGGTCCAAATTCGGTCTTGGCCATTGCGGCCCTTTGTTCTTTTAAGACTGTGACGTGTAATCCAGTGTGGTCAAAATTAACATTCCACCTCCTTCCCCTTCTCCGCCATAAGGTTTTGAATCCCGTACTATGTATGTTTTTACGTGTCTGTAAAACACATTTTTATATTATTTTACTGTTATAAGCATCTATCTAAGATTTTTCGTTTATACTTCTTTTGGGCGTGTTTTTACCGCCCACATCACATTCAAATTCACAAATTCATGTTTTGTATATGTGTATATGTAAATTCTATACATTTTTTGCTTGATGTTCCGTGCATGCTCGGATAAAGGCCGTAATTCCTATATTCTAAAGAATGGACACAGGTGCATTGCGACGTGCCCCACGTTTCTTCCTGAAAGTAATTGGAGTTTTTCGTGGGCGGCTGCCATTCTAGTGAAGAATATATGGTAAAATCCGTACTTATCTTCAATTTATTGTCTTTATCGTGAGTGGTTCATTTATTAATCGTTATTTTAGTATTGGACCATTCAAATATTTACGCTATATTACAACAGATTTTACCAGAGCATGAAGTTTTGCATGGAATACAAATGTGAGTTCATGTATATCAACTATACTTATTTGTATGGCGTGTTTTTACCACCCATTATGCCTTTCTGGAAAGAATCTGTTCTATTATTATCCACTTTATGGCATTTTATAATAAATGCCCCTTTTCAATCAACAATATGGTGTTTGTTCATTCCTTCAAGTCATACGAGTCCGTCCGGTCTATGACCTTTTCATTACCACCGAGGACAATACATAAAAGAATGTATTATTTTAGCAAGAAACTGTGGATTCGTTTAAAATGCGTTTATTTTTAATGTTTGCTTTTTAGTGTGCTGGTATATAAGCTGCATGGTTGTCTTATACTAACACAATGCATAACTTATATTGATGGCCACCGTATTTATTGGTCAACCTCTTGTCGATTACGTTTCCCATAATTTACTTGCACATAAGTCCTCAGGAGTCTGTTACGCAAAAACATAAATTTCCGCACGGTTCTTTTATGTTCAATTAATGATTTTATCAAAATGTAAATAATTAATATTTGTGTTGTGTTTAAAATTACAACCCTTTTTGTTACATTTTGTAAAGCATCTCAAAGAGCTAGTGAGTAAGCATTGTAGTCCATCTTCGTAAAATGGTTTGTCCTGTCGAAATATCTCTGTATGAATTTTTTTATTTTGTATGTTACGTTTTCATGAATTATCCAAGAGGGTTTGAGTGTTACCCAGTACAGTTTGATACAGTACGTTGGTCGAAATTGCGTAACATATTTCGTGTAACGTATAATGTCCCGTATTGCGGATGCCAGTTACGTTAGACATCGTTGTTCTAGTAAGATAAATACAGCCAGGCCAAAAGTCTGACTGATAAACATACATTTAAGAGCGTTGTTTTTCTTAATGATCTTGACTTATACGCTACGACTCTTCTCTTAAACACAGCACGTGTAACCGATTCTGAAACATGTGGCTATTCGGACCATGCAACGTGGTTGTAGTTGCTCTGTTGTTGCTATGGCAACCTGAACGCGCGCGTGCACAGGAAGTCAGACCAGGATTATGTAAATCAATCACCACACAGCCTAGTTTTGATCTTACAAAGGTTGGTAGAGATNCTGTATATTAATCACACAGTATATCATCAATCAGATGTTTATTTCCAATTCTTCCACAGTTTAACAGGAATAAGTATTAGGGTGTTATTATTAACTTCTTATTAAAACCATTTCTTAACCGAGCACTTACGAAATCATCATCATCATCTGCATCTTCATAATCGTCATCATCATCCCCTTCTGCAATTTCAAAATCTTCATCGTCGCTGTCATCGTCACTATCATCACTGCCCTCAGTACCCTGACAGGAATGAAATAGCAAAGCCTTGATAAAAAGAAGATGCTTTTTGAACAGTGTTTTTTTCACCTATAGGGGAATGGTGGCGGGGCCCATCCAAAGGGGAAAATCGCGTTGTTTTTAAGGAAAAGGGAAAAATTATAAATTCACACTTTGATATGTTATGATATTTATTATATGAATACACATGTTTGTATGGATGTTATATTCACAGCTGACTGTCTCTGTACTTTTTCTTAAACATGAGACACTTCTTTCTATAAAAAAAACAACAAAAAATAAGATGTGTTTGTGAAACACTAAGTCCCCTTTTGAGCGATTTTGACCCATATATTTGACCTTGAAGGATGACCTTGACCTTTCACCACTCAAAATGTTCAGCTCCATGAGATACACATGCATGCCAAATATCAAGTTGCTATCTTCCATCACAGGTGTTGGGCGCGTGGCCAAGTCACTTTAACACTATAAATTTGTCATAAAACAACATTTCTATCATTTTGAAAAAAACACACACAAAAACTGATATGATATATATACAAGGTAGGTATCTCGTGACACAGGAAAATCACCTTCATCAACACCCTGCTACCAACATAATCCGCATGAGTGCAAAAAACAAATACGAGTTTATCAACTTACAACACAGATATGTCTTTTTGTTCACACCGAACCAGCGATTTTTTTTGTCCTATTGGGAAAAGTATCCGTACCGGTCCAATTGGGAAAAATTGAGTCGCGAAAAACCTCAAAATTGGGAAAAATCGAGTCGTGAAAACCTCAAATTGGGAAATTGGTGTATTTGATTTTTTGCTCCCAAATACTTTAAAATTGATAACTAAGTGTTTTCAAGTTGTCAATATTATATTTACCTAGGTTCAAGCCATAGAGCTGCATAGGGCAACTAACTAAATGCTGCATTTTCCCCCAAAATACCTTTATTTAAGTTAAATTGGGAATTTTTTGGACAGCAATTGGGAAATTTGTAGTTTCTTCGTAATTGGGAAAGTGCCGTCTACGGGTAAATTATAAAGAAGGAAAAAATCGCTGCAAACACTCATATAATCGTTATGTTTGAATGTTTATTTCAATCGTGTACGATGATCATCTTGCAAAACGTCCTTCACCTTACGCGATTGGTTCCGCGCCTCAGAGTTACCAAAGGTATTACCGAATAACTGAAACCGAGCACCATATTTACCATGTAAGCGTCTGATTGACATGAAGCTGGACTCGTAACTGCCGATAAACAATTCCCGATTTACAACGATTTCGAAGTTATAACGCGAACAAAAAGACAAATCTGTGTTGTAAGTTGATAAACTCGTATTTGTTTAGTGCACTAATGCGGATTATGTTCGATAGATGGGGTATTTCGATGGTTTTACTATTGTAAAATTGGCACTGAACGTTCAACGAGCCGACCTAGCATTTCTGCGAGTTTGAGAAGTAATTTATGTTGGCAAGTAGCCGTTGGTGGTCATTTTTCGTCACGAGGCAACCTTTCCCAACAAATGGTACATAGTTTACGAAAATCGACCGCCATTTAGGCAATGAATCGCTTAAAATGTTGATGAAGGTGATTTTCCTGTGTCAAGCAAGAGATACCTACCTTGTTTATGTATATCATATCAGAATTTATTTTTTTTCAAAATGATAAAAATGTTGTTTTATGACAAATTGATAGTGTTAAAGTGACTTGGCCACGTGCCAAACACCTGTGTCTTCAATATTGCAAAAGTTATGGCCAATGTAAAAGTTTGTGCAAACAAACCAACAAATAGACAGGGCAATATCTTGATTCTTTCGAATTCTTGTGTTTTTTTTAATCAGGGAAAATATATACTTTTTCTTGTGAGGAACGGGGCCAAATATCGGCCACGAAAATTGCCATAAAAACAAGAGGTGTGTTCCTCAGAAACACAATGCCCCCTACTGCACCGCTTTGAAATACAATTTCTATTTATCATTTGGCAGGTATAGAAATCATCTCCCTTTAAAGCTTATTACTTCCCTTGGATTTTGTTTCTTGACCTTGAAGGATGACTTTGACCTTTCAGCACTCAAAATGTGCAGCTTCATGAGATACACATGCATGCCAAACATCAAGTTGCTGTCTTCTATATTGCATAAGTTATGGCCAATGTTAAAGTTTTCGGACTGACGGGAGGGGGGGGCGATCAGAAATGACCAAGGCAGACATCGCTGACTACCAAGGCCTGTGGTTTAATAAAAGAGATCATAGCCACAGTTCATCATGTATCTATGGACACAGGTAAGTAATGAAACCTACCATTCACAAATTAGAACGGGAAAGAAATGATAGTTATATCATAAAAAAAAAAAAACTTTGACAAATCAATCATTTAAGTTAAAAATAAACAAAATACAAAATCTGTACAGTAACTGTGGAAAGAACTTAAATTCTTGGTAAGTAAATATATAATATGAGATTATAATTATATGAATTACTTCCCTTGAAAATAATTGTTCTTTAACAAATCTCTATTTTTAGTAGCAAATAATTTTAAGCCACTACGTGACTGTAGATTCACAGGTAACCTTAAAGTACCTAAGATACTTGTATGCCCAAAAGTATCATTGTGTGCTTGGCTTGACCATAAGATGTCATTTTGATTATGTTTCAGTTGTATGGTTTCATATATAAAATTTCAATATATCTTTTGGCAGGTTTAGAAATTATCCCTATCTCCCTTTTTAAAGCTAATTACTTCCCTTGATTTTGTTTTTTTTTACTTTTGACCTTGAAGGATGACCTTGACCTTGATTGTTTTACCACTCAAAATGTGCAGCTTCATGAGATACACATGCATACCAAATATCAAGTTGCTATCTTCAATATTGCAAAAGTTATGACCAACATTAAAGTTTTCGGACGGACACACAGACGGACGGACGGACAGACGGACTGACAGTTCAACTGCTATATGCCACCGTACGGGGGGCATAAAAATAAAGAACAGACTTAGAACCAAGAAAATTACAGCCAGTGTTTGAAGATATACAGGCATCCACTGGTGATAATGTCCTCAACAGAATGTTCTACACAAAGAAAGATGTAGATATAGGCAGGAAATGCCAAGTTTGACTACAAATTAAATAATTCTTGAATAATCCAATTTAAAAAATATTCTTTATTCTAAGACTTAAGTCTAAGAATTGTTTGGTAAATACAGGCCCAGGTTACGTTGAAAACGTTGAGAGTGTTCTAAGGTACATGTGTATCATCCATGCAAGTATAAAAGCTTTGTATCAAGCAGTATTGATGTTAAATGAAACACATCATTTCGGTTAACCAAAATATGGACCTTCTGAATAAGTCTTAGTCCATAAGTAGGTAAATGTCAAGGTCAAAATGAAGTTAGGTGATGTGGGTGTAATGATTGATAAGGTTCAGAGACATCATAGATGCAAGAATGAAAGCTTTGTAGGAAGCACTATTGATGCTGAAGAAACTTGTCATTTTGGTAAACCTCATATGGACAGACAGAAGAACGAACAAACAGGCAGACCAATTACTATGTGCCTGTCGGCATCTGTAGATGCTGGGGGGAGGTGGGGTAATACAAATTCTAACATTAATGTTATTTTTGGTGGTTTTAGATTTGTACTAATGTATAAACACAAAGTGTTGAAATGCTTACACCTATCTGACAGTTTATGACACTTAATTTTCTTTAGTTTACAAGTGTTGGCTTGTTAAATGCAATTGTGAAATTTGAAAAGATTGTGTGTATCACATTTGAAAATATAGACTGGTATGTTGATGTTTTGAGCTCTTAAAAGTAAACTAAACAAATTATTTTTTATTAAAAACCTACAAGTGTGTTGACCTCTATATTTTCAGTAACAGAACGATAAGTAACACATGGACACACAAGATGTTTGGTACATTCAGATTCGTTCACATTATATAATGAGCAGTAGAACTACATAAACTAGAAATGTGTGACACACACTGAAGCCCCATCAACGCATGTAAGGACACAGACATGTCCTCTATATTTTCTTTTTTCGGAAAAAAAAGGACAAAGGACCAAAGTTGGTCGCAGTAAAAATTCTTTCCATAACGATCATCTACACTTTCAGCAGTGAAAGTTTGAGTAACATTGCCAAGCAGTTAGAGGAACACACACTATTTGGGAACTATATATTCTACTGTGAAAATACAGAAAAAGGGCCTTTATTCTGCCAAAACTCATCACAGCCAAAATTCTTTCTTGACGATCATCTACACATAAAGGTCATTCAACTGTTGAAGTTAAACTGAGCTCCACCAGTCATTAAAGAGCAGTTGAAAACACAAGCTTCAGGCGACTATACCTTCTATATTCAAATTTCAATGTTGAAAAAACAGACAAAGGGACAAAATCATTGCATCCCATAATCCTTTGTTAATGATCATCTACATAAATGATCATCATTTAAGGTCATTAAACTGTGAAATTGTGAAGGAGATCCATCCCGGAGTTAAAAAGGAATTCAAAACACAAGCTTAGAGACGTACGAATATCCATTTGGAGTGAAAGTGCAATGCACAATGCCTTCCACATATGAAATACAGTGGAACTATAAGGAATATGAGTTTGCAAGTAAATTTTTTGCGGTAAAATTTTTCAGGGTTTGTTAGCTTTTAAAAATCAGCGCAATTTGAAGTCAGACATCCACATATTAAACCTTATGTGGACCTTATGTGATGAGCGGCTATTAATATTGAATCACTTACCTTCAATAAGAAGAGTACATGATATTTCCTGGTTATCTCCCTTAATCTCATTGAACAAATCTATGTGGAATGTCTTGATCACAACACTCAGTGACCTAAAAGCAAAACAAATGTGATAAATCTGAGATAATATAAAGTTTCATTTTCAGATTTAAAGATATAAATGTTTAGAGTAGTCTTTTTAAATTTTATAATAACACAAAATCTTTGAAATCGAGATCTGAAAGAAAAGTCAAGGATATGATAATGACATATTACAGATGTTATTCAATAAATTTTAGTACCCATAACAAACAATCCTTGAAACTCCATTTCCAAGAAAGATAAAATTGGGAATGCAAGAATTTACAATTCTTGTAAGAAATTGCTCATCGGATCATTAACTATAGATTTGTCACAAACATAACTAATACTCCCACACTGTTATATCAGCTATGTTTAACAGAACACAACTGAGGAATGCAATGATCACTAAAGATATAAAAAAAAGACATTGCACATATTCACTTTATGGTGATGATATGTTTTAATTTAATTGCTTGGGAAATGTGGATGTTGTTCACTCAACAAACTTACAACATGTTATGCTACCGCCTTGCCCATGGCTAATTCCAAGGGCACATAACTCAGGATTACTGGGCATAAAACAAGTTTCTTGCACATCTAAACTCATTGGTGATAACATATTTAAAGTTTCAATTCAAATGGACAATCATTTGAATAATTTGGAAGAAGTTCACTATCCTGGGATTCGCGGCCCAGTGCTCTACCAACTGAGCTAGCCAAACTGTTTATTACCAATTTGCTAAGACATGTTCTTCTTAGCTGGCACTCAAATGAAGCCAAGCAATACTGTTCCTTAAGAAGACCAGACACACCCAGCAACAGTTGTTAAAGCATAGCATCAAGGGAACAGAGTCCTTGAACGAAGCAAAGTTCCGGTTCTAGACAGTTGTTCAAACATTGCAGTGACATTATCTACTTGTTTTCCTATAATTAAATTGAATATTGGACTTATAGCCCTATTATATAAGGAGTTTTTCGTAATAGTGGCATGTAGTTATAATAATGAACAGCACATGCAAAGCGGAAATTAGGAAATACGTTGGCAATATAAGCCTCAACATATACGCCTCAAACGCTGCCCGCTTCATACTCCTAATATTTTACACAATCAACAGTTTTTGGATTATATCTATGATATAAAAGAAAATATAAAATGTACACTCAGGGCAACAGATAAGATTTTGGGTCAATTAGTTTTTACTGCAAGCTTTTTGTAACAATTAGTTTTTTCCCTCAAAACTATTTGTCAAGTAGTTTTTTTACAATTTGATCAAAACGTACATATATTTCTGGATCAGATTAACGCTTCATTTTTGGATATTGATTATTCTCAGGCAATTCTTATTCGAATTAAGTCATTATAAATTCACAGTGACAATGGTTGTTTGTAAATATTAGTATATATTGTATATTGACAAATGGATAATGTAGTCATTTTGTTTCCACCAGTTGCAACACTCCTGCCTTTCAGTCTCAGAGCATACTCACATTGCAAAACCCTCTCCATCAGTGATAAGCCAGTGGAAATCACGATGTTATTAGTTTTAACTTTTTGAGCCACGGAATCGCAGCTGTGTTTTGAGCCGACTATATCAGAATCTGTCACCACCTGCGCTCTTAAATCTGATAGTATACTTGTCCCAATGTCTTTTCCCGATGGTTTGGGTCTCGTTACGAATTGTAAAATATTGGGCGCACGCGCCGTTTATGAAAGTTTCCTTACCCGTCCGCGTTTAACAGAGAATATTTTCCCGAACTTATTTCGGCGGAAGTAACTTTTTAAATTGACACCGGCCCAAAACAGTGTCTTTATAAACTAACTGAAAATATTACGGCCGCACTAAAGGCTACAATACACTTATCAAAATTAAACGCCGTACGACGGAAAACAGAAAAACTAAAACGACGAAGAATCGATTTCAATTCGTTTTCCATTTTCATAATCGTTTTCTGTACGATTGATTTTTAATTTCAAATCGTTTTCTGTCAAATACAAATCGTAAAAACGATCCTTATCTGTTGCCCTGTACACTAACATTTAAAACAAAAAACATTCATAAGATATATACTGAAGTGTAAATCATATAAACTTGCATAGAGTGATGTATACATTAAAACAGGATGCATAAGTGGTACTGGTACAACATATTTTGTCCACAAACACATGACAAGGAATGGATAGATGCACAGTGGATAATAAACTTTCAGGGTAGTAAATCAATATTAACAAGTAAACAGTTTTTAAGCAAAAAAAGGAACGATAAAATGCAACAGATCAATTTCAGGCATGATTGAAAAGCCTTCATACCTCTCAAATGTACTGAAAATAATCAGTTTAAAGCAATGCAATAATGCTAGAGCAAAATGTGTGAACAAATGGAGAATATTTGTGGCGTTTTCTGAGAAAACTGGGCAAAATGCTTGTGCATAAATTGTCATCCCAGATTAGCCTGTGCAGTCCGCACAGGCAAATCAGGGACGACAATTTCCGCTTTAATGGAATTTTTCGTTTAAAGGATGTCTCTTCTTAGCAAAAATCCAGTTAAGGCGGAAAGTGTCGTCCCGGATTAGCCTGTGCGGACTGCACAGGCTAATCTGGGATGACACTATAAGCACAAGCATTTTGCCCAGTTTTCTCAGAACACGCCACATTTGTTTATAAGTTATGGACAAAAATCATTCCAATATGATATTATAATTTTAAACATCAATCACCACAAGGAAGGATAACAAAATCATGACATTTTTGTAAGCAACTTTATTCTCTATTATTACAACAATCAAAATTAATGAACTTGAAACAAATATATTGAAAAATGGTGAACATATTTTTGTCGGATCTCTATCTTACAATAACTGCATATAAAATACTTCAGTTATTATTAACATGAATTGTGTTGATGTGTTGTAACTTAAACAACTTTTTTTTTAATTACATCTTTGCTAGCCAATAACAATACAAAAAGAATTCTTATAAACTCACCTTTGTTTTGTTTCTCTGACAATTTTCACATCCACTTCAGAAATATCAATACCAAGTTCTTCTGGCAGCAGACGGAATATTCTAGGGTTGGCTCCATCATCAGGGTCTAAAATAACATAACACATACAAAAGCCTAAATTTGACACGCATTAAGTTCAATTGAATATCTTTAGTAGATATTGGATAGGAGTTGTTGCATGCAATCTCTAACCTGAAGTTTACAAGGCACAGAAGGACCTTAACCCTTTGCATGCTGGGAAATTTGTCATCTGCTAAAATGTCGTCTGCTGAATTTCTTAGATCATAATTTTCTTCACTTTTTTTCAGAGACCACTATCAGAATAGCAAACAGTTTGGATCCTGATGAGACGCCACGTTCTGTGGCGTCTCATCTGGATCCAAACTGTTTGCAAAGGCCTTTAAAATCCGGTTCCAGCGCTCAAAGGGTTAATTAACACATTTACATAACCTTTCGTTT
>VMBQ01001018.1:0-31209 GCA_007657795.1 Dreissena rostriformis | reverse complement strand
ATACGATTTTCCTAACTTTAAACATTTTTTCTAAGCCTAGTGACCAATGCACGCGAAGTAATGACCCATTAAAATTGCATGAACTATTCATACAAGTGCATTTAAACCATATGACTGGACAACGATACAAATATTGTATAGGTAATGCACGTCGCAAAGGCGGCATAAATGAAGGACAGTACATTTAGGACAACCGAACTAGAAATGGAACCATTTGACCCATGTTCGTGACAATTCGCGTTTCAGAACACATTCCATATGTGCAGTTACGTACGAGTGCAAGAGGACTATCTTAATGAGATAGTAACCATGGTTATACAACATTCTTTCAAAACGTTCAGAAATTTGGAGCCTAAATTCAGAGTGTAGTGGTCGTTCTAGCAGGGCGTAGCTGCAACGGTATTGGTTGTCATAATGTGACACCAGTTTGACACAACTGTGAATACTATGATCTCTTTTACTAAGTGTGCATTACGGTTGCTGAAAAGTATGACATTGAGAGCGAGAAAAAAAACATACAAATGTCAAGAATAACTGTTGTGTGAAGACAAAATATTGTGAACGTTATAAAGTTATTAAATGAAGACTTAACATAAAAGAATTCTGAATATATTTATCCTTCAATATTATTTCTTCAACCATTCCATTTACATCATCCACTGTTTAACTTCCACCGAAAAATACAACAACAAAAGACAAAAACAAACACAAACAAACAATCAACAACAACAACAACACCAATTTAATCCTAGTAAGCTAACAACATCAATAATCAAATAATAACTAACCTAAACACCACTTGCTACGCTCATGTGTTTAATCTTATTTTCGGTCAGGTCTGATTCCCGCTTATCCCATCGTGGACGGACAGTCGGACAACATATAAATGCCGTCCATTCGTGGTGGAAGTCAGTCCAGCAACTCAAACAATGCTCTCAAAGGTTGCTGGTCGGCTGTTCGTTTTTTTTTTCGTTTTTTTTCTCTATGCCACGTGAGCAATGGACGCGCAGTAATGAATCATGTTAAAATTGCATAAAACATTTATTTTATTTTTAAATTTTCTCTATGCCACGTGACCAATGAACGCGCATTACAAAGTACATATAAACAATATGACTAGACAACGATACAAATATTTCAGATGTAATGCAAGTCATAAAGGAAGCATAAAAAGGGCAATACATAATAGACAACCGAACGAGAAATAGAGCTGCTTGACCCCTGTTTGTGGCGAACGGCGTTTTAGAACCCATATCGGCGGTTACATAAGTTTTCAAAGGACTATGAAAGATAGTAAACATGGTGATACAACATTCTTTCAAAACGTGCAGAAGTTTGAAGCCTTTATTAGGAATGTAGGGGTCGTTCTAGCAGGGCGTAGCTGAAACGGTATTTATGTCATCATGCGACATCAGTTGCAATACATCTGTAAATGATATGATCTCTTTTGTCCAACGTGTGCACTGCGATAACAGAAAGGTATGACACTGAAAGCGAGAACAAACTTTACACAAACTTTACGCAAATGTTAAGAAGGAAAGCTGTGTGAATAAAAAGATTTGAATTTGTACACTTAATTAAGTTAACGTTATACAAATTTGAAATGAAGACTGAAAATAAACTACTGAAAAATACTGCATTTTTATTCTTCCACGTTATCTCCTCAACACTTCCGTTTAGATCTTCAACCACCCAACTTCCACCGCAAATAACAACAATAAAACCCCCAAACAAACAGAACTAAACACAACCAAAATTTAATAAGCTAACAAAAGCAGTATCAAACTAATAACAACTACACGTGCTACGCCCCTGTGTTTGATCTAATTTTTGGTCAGGGTTTACGTCCGCTCGTCCCAGCGTGGATGGACATCTTATAAACGCCGTCCATCCATGGTGGAAGTCAGTCCAGTATCAGCAAGTCCATCTCAAACAATGCTCGTAAAGGTCGCTAGTCTGCTGTTCGTGTGTACGTACGTCAGTGCACAGGTACCGCACTTGGGGAAGTGTCCTCACGTGACAGTCGTTCAGAATCTAAACGTGACGAGGGTAAGATAGACTTGTAAAACATTTGTAATAAGAGTTTGTGGTAACTAGTTTCGCAAATGATTTAATAAGATGGCGAGGTCCTATAAAATTGGATGTGTAGCTATTAATATGATGCTAGCACAATTATGTCAATTATATGTAAAAAAAATATGTAAGTAAGTACAATGTAATTCGTTTATGGCAACTCGTATATCCTTCGGTTTAATAAGAGGGCAAGGTCCTAACACATTTCACGTGTAGCTATCAATATGTGGCTCGTGCATGTATTTCAATAATAGGTTAAACGAAAAACAAAACACAACAAACAACATTTATGTAAGTAAGTTAGTCGGTTTAGTTAATTAGTAACATGTGCTTAAAAGGTATTGCTGTAAAACAGTTACATGTGCCGCGTGTTCCACATACAGGTAGCCATCGGTGGATTCTTTAAAATTCGAAAATATCGAAAAATAAAATGCTATGCTCACAATGAACATTTAGATACTTAAAAAATACATAACTCTGTTGGCAATTTTCGCTGCTTCTTTTCTTAGTTCTTTGTACCACATATGTTGCGGACTTGATGTTTGGAATGCGTATCTCGTGGAGCACAGACCAAATCATCTTTGAACTGTTCTATTCTAGTATCTGGGCGGCTGGTAAACATAATTATGACCTGTTCTATTCTAGTAGCTCGTGGGAAACAGACTTCACAATCTTTGACCTGTTCTTTTCCAGTATCTGGGCGGCTGGTACGAGATTGAGAAGTTCTTTTTCTTCATCGAGGGCTCGGAGACGTGCATCAAGGCCAACTACAGCCTCAAGGCGGACGGACACATCCTCGTCTATAACCGGGGAGTCAAGTACGTGAATAATAGCTGCCCATTAACCCATTTATGCCTAGTGGACTCTCCCATCCTTCTAAATTGGATCAATTTATTTTCAAAATTAGGGATATCTAGTATATTTATTTCTATATTAAGAATATTTTCTACAGAACAATTTCTTTAAGCAAACAGCGCAGACCCTGATGAGACGCCGCATCATGCGGCGTCTCATCTGGGTCTACGCTGTTTGCCAAGGCCTTTTAGACGCTAGGCATAAATGGGTTAAATATGTTGGTGCACGCGCTTCTCACTAAGGCGACCCGGGTTCAATGCCCGTTCCCGGAAGCATGTGCGTTTGGTTGGTTGTCTCTATTTCGGACAGGTCGGGTCTCTTCTCGGTACTATGGTTTCCCATCACAGCACAAGACCACGTCACAATACAAATATCTTTCAGTGAAAAAATAAATAGCTGGAATTTGCAGCTATCGTGAGACAAGTTAGTTAATTATGTAGGAAGGTTGGGACACACCACGGGTCATTACATAGAGCAGCCTCAGACGCGGAAGGGCCTCATAAACTTGGAAATACACACACACGGTTAATTGTCTTACCAATGAATACAAGCTAGCTGTTGCGCATGCACAGAGAGTGAAATGAACGCACGTAAAACACACATATTTTATATAGTTATTGTAAAAAAGCGATAAAATATGATTTGTTATTTAGTAATAGTTCATATTAAACAAATGTTAAAAAAATAGATCTTCACTTGGACCCCGATTGGATGCAGTTCTAGTGTAATATAAGTAAATCATTTGCAAACAGGCTAGTTCTTTGGGTCAAAGACTTTACAACAGTTTGTTTCCTACTTGGCACTGCTCAGCTACGAACAGATCATTATGTGACCGTATATAATGCTGCATCCCCATTACCAACTCAGATGGTTGTTGTTACAGGTCCGACGGCAGCATTGACGCCTCGACAGGTGACGCCGTGGCAAAGGATCCTGCCGTCCCCGCGAAACTCTCCGTCACGTTTAACGGTACGTCAGTCTTGCAGTCACCACTTCCCGATAGACTTATCGCGGACTGTGCTCGATATTGAAAACTTATCTCTCGGTACAAACAACGCTGACCCGATTTCTCCACCCATGGCAATTTCATCCAAAAAGGGTCATCTTTGTTTGTACAACTGCAGATTATCGGAATAACAGAAATCCGTGATACGGTTATATTCGGGCTCGGAATAAGTGTGTCCTATAGCTTATTTTGCTATAATAAATGTATATATGCTTTAAAGGGCACAAGTATTTTGTTGAGGTAACTAGTTTGTAGCAACAAATTTCATCACGGAAGGATGAAACCATAATGGAATTGTACTAATTCCTAACTATTGTAATCGTTGTACAATTGTAAGCAATTGCATCATACATCAATAATGTTTACTTAATCCACCACTCCAGCTAACCTTCTTACGAATAACGTGGCAATAGGAAAGCACACGTAATTTGTACATGATGTCTCGTTTTCATTACAGGTGCCCCGCGTGTCCCGTACTGGGTGGTGGACACAGACTACGAGACGTACTCTCTCGTCTGGTCCTGCGAAGATTTGGTGGGATTCGTTCAGGCGGACTTCGCCTGGATACTCTCCCGCCAGAGGACGCTCGACGAAAGCGTTATTTCGCGTCTTAAGCAGAAACTCGCGTCATTCGGCATCAACACCAACAGCTTCAAGAAGACGTCGACGGAAAATTGTCCATATTAGTAAATATTGGACCAATTAATATGGGTCGTTCACGGAGAGGTCATGGCAGAGCTTCCTACTTGACTACACAACGGTTTCCAGTTGATTCTCGCTTATTGTACTCATATTGTTTGCTATAGTTTTGAAACCTGCTATTTTCTTGAATATAAAATATTCATAATGCAATAAGTACATTGTATGTATAATTAAGAATTGTTGCTTGTCTTTTGCTTGTATCATATGATGTTAAATGGCCTTAAACGGCAATAAACATAGATCTGTTATATAAATGTTTCTTCCAACTTATTTTAACCCGAGGCACAGGTCCTCCTTTCAAAAATGATATGAGCCGCGCTCTAAGAAAACGGGGTTAGATGCATGTGTGTAAAGTGCTGTCCCAGATTAGCCTGTGTAGTCCCCACAGGCTTATCGGGGACGACACTTTCCGCTTATATTGTAATTTTCGTCTCAAGGAAGACTCATATTGATGAAAACCCAGTTAAGGCGGAAACTGTCGTCTCTTATTGCAGTCCGCACAGGCTAATCTGGGACGACTCTTTAAGAGCATGCATTTAACACCATTTTCTCATGTTCACTTATTAAAGATCAAATATGGCCCTGTGCTGCAATCAACCGTCGTTAAATGCAGCGTGTTCTGAGAAAACTGGGCAAAATGCTTGTGCGTAAATTGTCATCCCAGATTAGGCTGTGTAGTCCGCACAGGCTAATCAGGGACCACAATTTCCGCTTTATGGAATTTTTTGTTTAAATGATGTCTCTTCTAAGCTAAAATCCAGTGTAGGCGGAAAGTGTCGTCCCGGATTAGCCTGTGCGGACTGCACAGGCTAATCTGGGATGACGCTTTACGCACATGCATTTTGTCCAGTTTTGTCAGAACACGCCACAAATTAATCAGTTCGACTGAATTGCATTAAAAGAGTTTGAAGAATAATGGATGACAATAAAAGTCGTACCAAACAAAGAAAACGTTGTAAGTGAGAAAGATCGCGCAAAATATTTTATAGGTAAACTAATATTCCTTCATTTGTAAGCATATTGAATACCGGTAAGTTATGAACGGTCACATAACTAAATTCAACGTTATGGAATGCGTGTATTGTTACTTCAACACCGTCGAAATACAGAATGTCGTTTGGTTAATTCATGATGAACGCCAACCAGACAGACGTCATTAATTTTAAAGTACAATTCATGACAGGCAGTGAGTGACACTTAAATATTAACAGGCACAAGATAAGAACTACATGTAGTTAACATTTAATAGTTGAATTTTGTATCACAGAACATTTGCAAAATGTATATTTTTCATTCATTGATTAACATGTTATTTGATAGAAAGCATTACACAAATTGTAACAAATTCAATTGCGTCTGACACGTGGATCATCAAAATCGTACACAAATCATGCAAACCAAAAAAGATAATATGCCGTTGAAAACGATAAAATAGCAATACCAACAATAAAACATAACGCAAAACATCAGTTTACGTCTGGCAGCAAATAATCTGCCCTAAGTACCGGTATAACATTTAGGGATATTTAAAACACTCTTTAAATACATTATGTGAGTGTTTATCTGTGAAATGATAACCTTTTGTTAAAAGATGCTTTCAAATTCAACTCATGCGGTGTGTATGCATATACAAATACAAGGCAGGTAAATCAATAGGCAGAGCCACATCAAGTTTGTAACAAGAGGGCTATGGTGGCCCTAAAGCACCCACCTGAAATCAAGGTACGTCCATTGTCTTAGACTTCTCTGATGACCTTTTTTTACCACACTTGACCAATATTCAAACAGGGCCTTGACATTCTTAAGATAAACACAAGATGACCTAGTTTTGAGATGCACCTGACCCCGATTGAGTCATTGAAGTAGAGAAGTAATAAGATTTCATCAGATTTGACCTGGTGACCTAGTTTTGAAGGCACAAGATCTAGATTCGAACTTGGCGTAGATACTGTCACTATAAATATCTGACTACCAGGGTAAGTATAACCAAGATAAAGTAAAAAATGTGGCTTCTAGAGTCGTAACAAGGTTTTTTTGTAAGATTTGACCTGGTGACCTAGTTTTTGGACGCACATGACCTAGATTCGAAACTGGCCCAGATATTGCGTAGATAAACTTTCTGACCAAGTTGTATCAAGATTGGATGAAAAGTGTGACCTTTAGAATGGCTACAAATAAAACACAATAAATCTAAATTCTTATCCAACATAAACCTGTAATCTGTACAATTAGGAAATACAATACCAAAGATAAAGACTATAAAGAGCAAAGATAAATAAAATTGAGTTTTAATAAAATATTAGGATTTCATATTAAATAACTTCCCAGTACTGATGAATTAAAGTTATACATTATTGGTAAAACAGTGTATTTTTAATTATTTCCACAATAACCAACACTTGGTCTCAAATTCTTGCTTAAGCAATACTTTTTTTGAATATGCTCAGCCCTTGATCACGAGTTATCACCTCAAAATAGGGCATTTTGAACATAAAAGTTTAATAGGTTATACCAATGTTAAGTGATATTGAAGACAAGGCCCTGCAACTACAAACGCTCCTAGACTCTGACTTAGTCTCAACTAAAAATATTGACCAATCAGTGTGCTTGTTACTTATGAGCATTTATTCCCATAGGTTGAATATATATAGGTTTGAACTAATGAATGTTTGCATTCGTGGAGCCAGTACTTTATGATGTTCAAATTACGAAGCAAAGTTATTTGAACATGTTAAAGGGACCTGTTCACGTTTTTATAAATTGACAAAATTGATAAAAAATGTTTCAGATTTGCAAAGTTTCGTTTTAGTTATGATATTTGCGAGGAAACAGTAATACTGAACATTTACCATGCTCTTAAATATCCATTACATGCATCTTTTGAAGATTTAAACCCCTGAAAATTAAAGAGCGTAACAAACTCAAAACGATTAAATAATTTGGAGAGTTCTGTTGTTATCGTTATATTTTATGGCATTACGATGATTGCTCCAATGGTCAGTGGTCAAGCCCTGGTGNGAGGCAGGCAGGCAGGCAGGCAGGCAGGCAGGCAGGCAGGCAGGCAGGCAGGCAGGCAGGCAGGCATTTCTCAAAATACTATAAAATCCTCATCATCATTATCAAACATATCATCATCATCCTCTCAACATGATTGTCATTAATGTCATAATTATCCTATTTATCGGTAAATAATCAGTGTTATCCTCGTTAATCTTATCAAATGTTTTCAATACAAATAATAACCCAAAGACAAAATAGGAATGGGGTTTGTATTTGACAGCTAAGGACTTTCGACATATAAATTATAAATGCAAAAAAACATTTCTTCTGACGCCCGTTTGTATTCTATGTGCAACGGAGATCGACCTCAATTGCACCGCTCAGTTGAGGAGTCTCGAGACGCCCGTAAACGGCGCAACATTCTTGTTTATGTGTCTAAAGAACTGAAACGATACTAATTATCCCCACGCTTTTAAAAGCGTGTGGATATAGTATTGATCTCATAAACATTAACAGGCTAATCAGGGACGACAATTTCCGTTTTTATGGAATTTTTCGTTTAAATGTAAATGATGTCTCTTCTGAGGGAAAATCCTGTTTAGGTGGAAAGTGTCGTCCCAGATTAGCCTGTGCGGACTGCACAGGCTAATCTGGGATGACAATTTACGCACAAGCATTTTGCCCAGTTTTCTCAAACAATAATCAAAGCATCCCGCACGCACCCCGAACATCAACAAGGATCAAACTTATCACTCAAACCATAACATCCATAAACTAGTACTTAAAAAGAGTGTAGATAAATCATAAGTATTCGATTATTATATATTTTTCATGCATATTACGAAATTTTGCAACAGCTGTATTAAAACCGACATCAACATCTAACCAGTCACACCACTTAGAATTAAAATTCGCATTAAACACAATACGAAGTAAAAAATTAAACAAAATACCGGTAATCAAGAAAATTCAGCTGCTTCAGACTTTAATGAAAATACAACCATTGACTTTCATGGTAAAGGAATTTGTACTTGTTAAGATCCCATCCAATCTTAATATCGACATTACCATTACACTATTACACACGTAAAATTAATATACCGATTATTTAAACATACATGTTTTCATTAAGGGCGAGCGGGCGGGTTTATCACCCTTTCGTTCTCCTTGTCCATACCTTGTGCCTGTCATATGCACACATCGAATGGCGACTCAATAGCTTTGCAAATCATATAAACCCCAAAACGCTAAACCCGCGTGTTTTCGTACGGAATACCATTAGGGCCATCGTGGTTACACATTAACATCCAGAGGGCGAGTATGCGGCAATGCGATAGTACGATGAGGACAATGCGACAACGCGATAGTACGATGACGACAATGCGACGTTGCGACAATACGATGGCGACAGTGCGAAAGTACGATGGCGACAATGCGATAGTCATATCGTACTGTCGCTATCGTACTATCGCATTGTCGCCATCGTATTGTCGCACTGTCGTCATCGTATTGTCGCATTGTCGCCATAGTACTATCGCGTTCTCGCATTCTCGCATTGTCGCAATCGTACTTTCGCACTGTTACCATCGTATTGTCGCACGGTCGTCATCATAATTGTACTATCGCACTGTCCTCATCGTATTGTCGCATTGTCGTCATCGAATTGTCGCATTGGCGTCATCGCATAATCGCGTTCTCGAATTCTCGCCATCGTATTATCGCATTGTTGACATCGTATTGTCGCACTGTCGTCATCGTTTTGTCGCATTGTCGCCATGGTTCTATCGCGTTCTCGCATTCTCGCCCTCTGGATTTTAATGTGTAACCACGATGACCCTAACGGTATTCCGTATTTTCGCGCTAAATGCAACACAAAAAACCCGTGCATTTTTCGCGCTAAACCATTACCATAATCTCTCTTCTAAATATAATGCACAAACCAATACAATACCGTATTTATCAAACCGAGAATAATTTCATTTCTCACCATATTGTAAACTGGCATTAGAAATATAGTGGTTAACGTCCTACTGCATAGTTCCTGGCCGCTTTACAGGCGTTGCGATATGACCAGTGTATCAGGCTGATCTTTACCATTATAAAGCCCCTCGCGTGAATTAGACAAGGCGAAATTCCAGAATAAAGAGAATTTTGTCCTAATTATTACCATTGTGCGTGTCAAATTAATAAAGAAGTCTATATGTGATTAGGGGTTGTTAATTAAATGTAATGAAACGGAACATTTCATACCATTTATTTGCGGTTGAAATGTATCCGTCACTAAGTAACTCAACTATATACGAACTCTAATACACATTAGTAACTGGTTAAGTAAACAAGTTGATAATTTGTCATTTTGTTGGTTAAAAATAAAGTTACTTAGTGGCGGATACATTCCACAATAAATAAATACGGTTTTAACAATGTGCAGCGGCGGTTCCAGGATTTCTGGTTAGGGAGGGGGGCGGGATATTGAAAGATTTGCTGGCGGTTGCAGGGCACAGCCCTAATAGGGGGTTCAGGGGGGCGCGAAGCCCCCTGTAAGCTCCACGATTTTAGTGATTTTGAAGGCTTTGAAAACCACTTCTAGAGCATGTAACACCTTATGTACTTTCATCAAAGTACCTTTTTAAAATGCCAAAAAAGTGCATAGTTTATACGTAATACAGATGGACTTGAAAAACCAGACGACAGAAAGTCTAAATTTAAAAACATTTAGCGATTGTCTGTGATTAGTGGGAAATGTTGTGTACGAAAAAGAAGAAAAATGAGTTTAAATAGGTGATTTAGATCTAGTTAAGTGTGAAACATCAAATAAATTTACTTTACTTTGGCGATTTAAGGGGGGGGGGTGGGGGGCGTACGCTGCGACCGCCCCCCCCACGCTCTTGGATCCGCCTATGATGTTTATCATGGTAATTGATAACTTTGATACAGATTGATGGACATAATTTACTTTATCTGTTTTGTAATGCTAATTCCCCAACAAGAAGAGTTATGCCGATTGTAAACTGCGTACTTTTTAATTACCTTACCAAGAGGTGTTCACGTGATGGAATTGACGAGGTTTCGTAATTTAGATTTGGTTCTTGTTCAGCGCCTGAAAGGAAATTACCTTGTGTTTAAAACAAAACATGGGTCGTGTTCTGATGCATGTGCGTAAAGTGTCGTCCCAGATTAGCCTTTGCAGTCCGCACAGGCTAATCAGGGACGACACGTTCCGCTTTTATGACATTTTTCGTTTAAAGGAAGTCTCTTCTTAGCACAAATCCAATTTAGACGGAAAGTATCGTCCCTGATTAGCCTGTGCGGACTGCACAGGCTAATATGGGACGACACTTTACGCACATGCATTATGCCCAGTTTTCTCAGAACTCGACTCACATTCTAAAGTAGAACGAACTTGATGATTAATTTATAACTTATTAATAATTATTAAGTAAAAGTTATGACATACATGTCATATCATATGACAAAATAAGTACATGCCTGATCTGGACTGAAACGTATCACATTACCGTCTATTACATCCAGTACTTCTTCACGGAGTATTGTTAATATCTTCAATAGAAAACAGCGAACAAAAAAAAAGGGAAACGATCATTCCGTCCAGATTCGATAAGTTTAAAGTACTAAGTGCTAATTGCACCTTTAATTACAGAATGTCGTGTGAATTCCAAGATCTACTAAAGTTATTATGCCTCTCTGCTTTGAGGAATTGAACTTGAAAAGAAAAAATGGAACGATGAATTTTAATATTTAGGAATAGCTTTTTTTAACAAATTTCAAATTAGACATTTTACAAGCATAGAGAAACCAATTACTTCAACAAGCAAAAGAAAGAAACCAGAAACCAGATTAACAGAGTACGGATGATTCAAATGTGAGGTGTTGTGGGCTATATCAGAGGAACAAATACCAACATAAAACCGAGCATACGCCAGTTGTAAAAGGAAAAAACAAACGCCCTTCACATTTGTGCTAGATGTTGGCAAAGGGATGAAACCAAGCAACTACATCCGGAATGCTCCCAGGAATGTCCAAGTCGGCTGAATTGACTTAATTTCTATTTGAAAGAATAAGAAAGCCAATTTACTGTTTCAAAACATAATTAAATTATTTAAACTCTTATCTTAGCAAACCTGTGTGTTCACATTTCAAATCATGCAAAATGTGTTTAATTACAAATAGTACACAACATGATAAACATGAAAAGGTAATAATTCATGAAAAAGTTAAAGCATTGGCAAAATATAATTTTATTGGCTACAAAATTACATTAAATAATAGAATCAATACAGATTTTATTAAGAAAATCCTAGGTGATTATAATCATAATGCAGTGTGTGATGTGTTAAAGTCTGCTTTTTATATTGGTGCAATATAATATGATAATACATAAGAAACAATGCTTCTATCGTGGAAGAAATATAATAAAAGAGGGGTTAATAATTTTCAAGAATTTATGTTTAATTAATTGTTGAAAGAAAAAAGTTATAATGCTGTATTAGGTCCCTTTAAATCTTATCCATTTGCTAGTCAGTTAAACATCTCCCCCTTAAATTCTGTGCCAAAAAAGGAGGACACTGAGTGGAGAATTATTTTGATTTTAAGTTTTCCAAAAGGTTCTACCTTAAAGACTATATTAACAAGTCAAAGTATCTATTGGAATCTATAAACTTAGTCTTTCCAATAAATAGATGGCATGAGTGCTCTAATAAAAGCAAAAGGAAAGGGTTGTATGTTGTTTAAAAAGGATCTTACATGGGCTTATAGACAGATTTTAATTTTTCCCGGGGATTATAATTGAGTTTGTCATTAATATACAAAAAACACATATTTTGTGATACTGTTTTATGTATGGGACAAAGGTCAGCAGCATACATTTGCCAAAGAGTTACAAATGCTGTAGCATATATAGTGCTGAAAGGGACGTGTTCACAGTTTATCAAAATGAGAATTTTTTAACTTTTTGTCACAGATTCAAGAAATAAATGAACAATGTACATCAATGTGCGAAATAACACTAATAAAACAGACTGAAACTGAAATTTCACTTTTGTTAACGAAAAAACATCGTAAGAAATTGATAATATTATAAAGCGTCTCAGACCCGAAACGATCTAAAAATTTCGATTTCTTGTGTTATCGTTATATTTTGTAACAACACGTGAATAGTTATACAAAGTATAAAATTAATGGCAACCCATGTGAAGACGGATGGTCAGGTCCGCACATCATGTTGTCATAAAGACTCAACGACGACCCGAACATAAACTCTGAAATACGCACATATACACGTGAAGATGGATGGCTGAGTGGTTTCGGCACTTGGCTTTTACTCCATGGGTCAGTGGTTCGAGCCCTGGTGAGGTTAACTTTGTTTCTCTTTTTTTCCCTTTTTTACTTGTATTCTTGTTTGTATTTTGTAGCTCTTTAGTTATGATGTTTATATTTATCAATTTAAAGCATTTCATGACAAACTCAAAAATATGCCAAAATCTGTGAACAAGTCCCTGTAAACGTAGTGTCATTGTTCTTAATTATTTAGATGAATTTGCCGATGCTGAAAAAATAGAACATGCTGAGTTTGCTTATTTGGGTTTAGAATATGTTGTCATTGCAGTTTTTTTGTCTATATTGTATTGTTTGTTTTTATTTGTGTGTTGTTTTTTTTTTTTATATAAAAAATAGCATTATGTTAGCGTTTGCATGACTGTTCTTAGAACTATTACATGGGAATAATAATTGTAATAAATGTTATTGTACGAATTGTCAAATAATCTTTGTGATTGACATTACTAATTGTTTTAATTGGATATTCAAGTATCGTATCATTTGAATTAAATTCGCTGTGTTACAGGGACAATACAATTTAACTATTATTGAAGTTGTTATTATTTGTAGTTAGTAAATTATATTATATCTAACCGAGTAAAACTTAAGGAAATAAATTGCAACTAAATTATAAAAACATCACATCTACGAAGAAAATGAATATAAACATTCATATATAGATTTAAATTATTTGTTGTTAAACGGAATATGACTGTAAATCAAAAGTAAGTTTCATTAATGCGATAAATTGAAGAAAAAAATCGCTTAATTATTTGAAGATTTGATAACAAAACATGTACAATGCGTACTTGCCAGAGACGTCCGCCCAGAAATCGTCTTTTAAATGTTTGTTCATATATCACCAGTCAGATAACTGACTATTATCCTGTTATTATCAGTACATCTGATGTTTACACTAAACACGAACTCTTGCTCAAACCAGTTTTGCTTTTGTCTGCATTTTATCGATTTGTCGGTCATGTTGATTATTGCGACAACATATATTTGATATTAACGCTGGAAATCGCGTGACATTTGATGACGTTGTTAGTCTGGTTCGCGATATTCAAGATCTTACGCACAACTAAAACCTTGGCTGCTAGTCCAGTCAATCTAGCCCAGAAAGTATGATGACTTATTTTGAACTTACTTCAACCCTCACTCTTAAACATATCACAAGTCTAGAAGAATCTAATAAGGGGAAAAACTAAAAGAAAAATCAGTTGTAGTTAGTTTCTGTACGGGAGAAAATTACAAAAAAATATATACTCAATCACATAGTTGATGATTGTGAATGGTCTGTTTTTTTTGTTTTCAAATCTGCAATTGAAGTAGTCCTTTGTTTGAATTAATAAACTAAACAATAATTATGCATTTTTAAGTTTATTAAGCAAACTTAAAATTGTCATATTATTAGTTATTGACCAAACAATAGTTAAAAAGTGGGTGGGGTATTTCAGTATCTACAAATTAGACAATGCCCGGTGAACGTAAACAGAAATGAGTTTTTTTCCTAAATATGTTTTATTTATCCAAATGATTCTCTATGGTGTGTACAAGTCATCGTATGCTTTTACTATATTTTGCTTTTATAAATATGTATTAAATCATTGCTTTAACTCATTATTACCTGCTGCAAATGTTGGCAGATGATTTATTTAATAAAAAAGCAAATATCTGCCTTTTGTGGGCATAAACTTTAAGTCTATTGTCCATAAAGCACCCGAAAACATTGTTACAAAAGGATGATTGAATTATTATAAGTAATTTCTCATTTTAAAAGAATACTTTGATTGTCCGCTTTAAGTCATTATTGTTTTCGGGGCGTATAAGGTAAATCCAGTGACAAAAATATTTGTAAAAAATGTAATAAAAAACATAAGACTTTGTAATTTAAGATCATTCGTTTTCAAGTTTACCTTATTTCGGACTGGATTGACACGAGATACCCAATTACCCAAAACAAAACCGCAGTCTGTTTAATTTACAAGTCAGTGCAATTCTTGCAGTCTAACTTGGAATATTGTTACATTCCTGGATGTATTATCCATTTGAACGGTATCATACTATTTTATAGTGTACAACTCTAAATACTAAATGATCAAAAATAATATATCTACAAGATCAAATTTCAACATGCACAAAATACATTATTTACAAGAACACAGCACAAAAGCGTAAAAAAGAATATCTGATCAACCATATAAATAAGACTTTGAACACCATTGATCCAAACTAATAGTCGTCGGAGAAATTGTATATGCCTTTCGGGTCATTCTTGAAAATGACCCAGTTGTTTAGAATGTTAACTTCAAAACTGGTCCTGAGTTTAAACAAAAGTGCAATGCTTTAGTTATGTAGTTTAGTTATCTAGTATATGTCTTTCAAAAAAAAACTATTCCGAATCCGAGTTTATGAATTGTGTGCTATTCGAACAACTATTACCCTTACATTAACCGCAAGCAGTGAAGCATTCGAGTCCAGTTTTAATACGTGTGCACCTTTTCGGGTCACAATTCTGCTAACATTCACACCTGATTATGTTGAAAAGTTTTCAGGAGCAATCTGGATATCGGTCTTTATAGGTACGATATTGTCCTGTACTTTTGCCCAACCCAAATATGCTAGGTCAAGTGTTAATTCCTTACGAATCCACTCCTACATCTGCTGTGTTAAATGCTTGTTCTTACCATTTCAAAATATTGAAGCCAAAATGCAGCTGTTGGATTTTTTGAAATTGCTAATTTATCTTTCGGGAAGGATGTGTACATTTCATCTCAAAACCTATTGCTGTAGACGGATTAAAGTCAATTTGTCCAGAAACACCTGCTCGTACTAATCAACAAGTTCGTCTCTTTATTCATTGCAAGCAGTATACTGTCTCCATTAACTAATTTCAATCTGAGCCTGACATAAGCTGACCGATACAACCAAGGTCATTCATAATACAATAAAAACCACCAAATCACACGAGAATACCTTTGAGGAGACTTGTGTCGTTTTCATTGCATATAAAATGGACGGCTTTTTTTTTCAATACAATCGCTGATCAAAGGTAACGATATCAGGTTGTTCATACTCGCATGCATGCTTGCTGACAAAGGTTAACGTAGTGTAAATATATAACATATCACCTGGGTCCATGTCTATCATTGGTAAAAATACACCAGAAGATTTTTCAGAAAAATCCCTTTTTTTTCACCATTTGCATTAAACCTGCTACTAACAGTGGCCAAGTACCGGTATTTGTACCGGTATTTGTGAACGAAACATAATCTTAGAACCAGTGACAGTCACCTGTAATGTTGTCAAATCTGCAAATGTAACAGGTTGTTTTTGACCTTCTGGCTGTCTGTAAAAAAAACATCAATTTTCCGGCAGCATAGGTTCCTCAGCTGAGACTGCGATCTGTTTGATAGGTGTATAACCAACGTTTCCCCAGGGTAACGCATGCTACCAGACCCATACCATGAAAGGTATGACCATCAAGTGTTCTAAGACTATGATATACATTGTCTGCTTCATACTGTATGAACATGATAGCTTGTCCTATTGAACATACTTTTATATAACAATCCTTTGCGCTAAATAAATATAGTAAAAATTGCACAATTCTTTGTGGCATAATCTGTGTATTCATATCAAAAAAATAAATCACATCTGGATTTGGATACACAAAATAGTTTTGTCTGTATAAGCAGTCTTTGAGTCATTACTGATAAGCTTTGATGCTGCTTTCAAAAGTTTTTTTTTCTTTATACGGATCGTCGTATCTCTTTGCACAATACAAATCATGAAGTATTAATGCTGCAGTATTTTTCGATGTTTTGTTTGCCATTTATCTCTGTTATAATCGCAGATTCCTCAAAATATTTGTCCAATCTATGTTCATTGTATTGAGCTCTATAAGCTTTATCACCACACATTTTCTTCATTTTGTTTGCAAAGTCATAAATAGTTATTTGTTTATCCCCATTTCCATTTAAAAAGTCAACTGTTTTCATGCGTCTCCTGCATCAGCGTCTCTTGGTCTTCCTGAGGATGTCTTGCATTTTGTTCAGGTGTTCTTGTTGGAAGTAGACAGGAATTGCCTTATTGGTTCTGAAATTGATATTGCACATTTGACGGTACATGGAATCTGCAGCTGCTGCTGGCAAGTCGGATACAATTTCCAAACGTGAACAAAAGGCAGCAGCCCAATCATCTTTTTTTGTTTCACAGATGTCTTGAAATGTCCTATGAAAGTCCAGAGTCCGAACAGCCAATACAGCATGACCGTTTTGTTTCTTAATACATTTTGCCGGCTAAACAAAACAAACAGTGTTCTTTAAAAAAATAAATGAATCAAGTTTGGATCTTGATGCCCTACATTCAGATTGTTGGTACTTCTGTTATTCACTCTGGGAAATTATATTATTTTGTTTACAATACTATTTTCTACATTCCACATGAACGACCTGACCGGGTCTGTCAAATATAGTATTACTTTTTTTTTCTTGCTCCGTTTATCGAACTGCACCATTTCTCTGTAAGCTTTGCTGCTTTTTTGCATCGTCTATACAGATGTTGCAAATTATGCACAGTTCCTTGTTACTGGACATTCTGAAATGAGACAAAAACGTGTATACATATAATACAAAAACCCTCAAACTTTTAATTATAATAATTTAGAGCCAGTTTTGTCAATTGTGTTATAGCGAAAGTTAAATAACAAAAGATTTTATGGCATGAATAGGCTTCCGTAGTTTTTAGACTATTTGCGAAAGCAAATAGTCTTTTGTAATACGACATTTCGAATTCACAGTTCGAATGGTTGCGCTTTATGAAGCCTTACATGATTTTGGAAAAGACGAAATAGATCTGTAATATAGTATTTGGTAATTCTTACAATATTTCATTTATAAACTTTTTTCTAACATTTTCTTCAAAGAATAATGCTTACGCCGATTTTAGGGAATTTTTCTAAGACAGTTTTACGTGAAAAAAAAAACGTTTTAAGAAACGAAACAAATTTGGTTCGTAAAACAATTCTGCAAATGCGAGGGTATCTCTAAAACGAACACGGGAAACGCAGTCAATTTACAATATACCGGTAGGTAACGTTGCAAATGCGCTATTTTCTACAGTAATTCGACAGCGATTTACTTTCTTAGAAGCTGCGAGGCGGTATGTTTTTTATTGCAATTTTTGGAAGAGGACAGATCCATCTTCAAAATTATACCAGGTTCGAAATAATTGATACGTCGGAAAGGCAATAAAAATGCTCTGAAAGTTGTCAGTCTGTAATGGACGCTATGGGAATCGGAATTGGTGTAAAACAACCTCCAACTTTATCTTTATTGTCTGCGGTTTTACGTATGCGTTTTAGTGACTGCCCAAAAGCAAAATGGCTGCCATCTGACAATGTGTTTCATGCAAATACTCGACTGTAATGTGCTTTAAAACTTTAAACACATTGGTTTAACTCTATATTGGACATAATCCGTGTTTATACGAAAAAAACAATAATGCCTATATCGCTCAAACGTTACGAGTAGAGTAACAGTTGACATGTGCATCGAATTAAGTGCGATTTTGGTACGAGTGTTGTGTCTGTAAAGTATTCAATGGAAAGCAGTAAATGTATCATATCGGGAAAGAAAACGGATGGTTGCATAATGGTGTAGCGCGAGCCGCCGACTTCCTGAGGCCGCCACCGAGCGCTGTGTGCGCGACCTCAAACACACGATGTGCCTTCCGAAGTCCTCGGAAGGCTAACTATTTCATTGAGTACATTAAACAGTGTAATTAATAATTTTCCTTAGGCTACCTGCCTTTTGATTATAACTTAAAATAATCAAGCCGCTTCAGATATATACAATGCGGCCAAAGAGGGGACCGATGCCTTCAACGAACCCTCCGGCTTCCGTGAAGCCCTAGCTCTTTGTTACCCCAAGGCCTTAGGTGAAGCCTCCGTCACTGCCTTGTGCGACGTCCGTAGACTCCAGCCCTCTGAAGACCCTCTAACCATACAACAAGAACTCTGAAGCCCGGGCAGCACCGTTCAAAGTCAGCGTAAATACCCAAATGCTTCAGAGAACTGTTCTTTAGAGTAACGTCCCTTTTCTTCAGATGCTGACCCGCTCACATCCACAGGAGAACTGACTAACTTGCCGATCTGCAACCCGTTTTATATACTGGCGAACAGAGCGCCACCTAGCAAACGGTAATGCACGATCCGGAAACTGACGACGTTTCCGAATTACCTCCGCACTCTACGGAGATTACTGATCAGCATTTCTCCTTCACTTACACAGAAACCAGCCGAATATATACGCAGGATTTTACAAGAAAGATTCCTTAAATATCAAATACTCTTTAAATGCTTAATACGTTATTTTTAGCCATACAATTAGCTTACTTAATGAAGAACAAGTTACAATTCCACATTGTTTACCTGGCAAATGTTAAACTAAGAGAGGTAATTATACTGTAACAGTAAAGAACCATAAAGCATCAAATTCGACCCAACACCTTTCGTAATAATGGTATGTTTGGAATAATGTTATTCTAAACATGTATTTCATAGTTATGTCATTTTGTAACCATTCACCTTCGTCGCGATTCGGAATTTCCGTTTGTGAACATAGAACATTTTACTTGGTAAATAATCACACTTCAACCAGCAATGGAAATGGCGGCACCTAAAAATGACAGAGTTAATTTTTTTTGCTAGATGACTGTTAGTCTAGATCCTCTGCAATTTGATGGGGTAAGAGTGTGATTTAGCCTGTTTCCAAACATAACCCCACGCGCCTCAGATTTACCGAAGGTAACACAAATGCTAGTAAATGGTGTTTTGAATCTGGCAGATTTTGTAACTGCACTATTAAACAAAATGTTGTTTCGATACATAATCAAACAAGTAACTATATAACAATTTGTCATCCCTGCTAAACTAAAAGATTGTAATCACACTATGAACACAACTCTTTAAAATGAATATCTCATAATAATTTCTAAATGATAATACTAAATGACAATCAAAATCTAATTTCTTTCATTTTGTAGATTAAAAGGCAATGAAAAACAATGAAATATATTTTAATTGTATTTAATTGTTTAATGAATGAAATAAATGTATTTAATAACTGGTGTTACAAGTCGTACACAAAAGCATTATGTGGGCTAGGGTGGACGATGACTATAATAAGAAAGCATCCAAAAAATAAAATGAATATCAGAAAAAAAAAGAAAATAAATATGGCTGAACTTGGTAGCCAAGCACCTCCTGATGTATACAGATTACCTGAGCTCAATCGGTTTTTGTCGGCTCAGATATTACTTTAATGTACCCAGGGTACGGAAAATATACTAACACTGTACCCGAGTTTTATTCCCGCCCAAAAGCCGATGTCGTAAAACGTGCTACGTAATACAAAACAAAATTCTCTTTGAACGTGACCTGCATCAACATTTTTTTGAGTAATGCTTTCCATAATATAGAGGCCATTCATAGAATATTGACATAAATATGAACATAATTAACTTGAAAAAAAAACTGGATAGCGTCCAATTAAGCGCTCAAATTGCCGGGTACGTTTTGGTTTATTTTCCGTACCCGGGGTACATTTAAGTATACTTAAGAGTACCAGGGGTACATTTAAGTAGCACCCAAGCCGACAATGACCAATAGAGCATTACTTAATGGACTGTGCACTGACTGGTTTTCAACAATTAATTGCAAAATGGGAACAACATCACTTTGAAAATGCAAGTCCTCTTAATGTAAAGAACAAACAAAATTGATACTGTACTTTTAAGTAAGTCATGTTAAATTATGTTACTTGTAGCCATTGTTTACTTTATAATTAAAGTAAAATTATGTTGATAATTATGTAACAATACACAAGTGACCGCCTTTTTAAACAATTCACTTGTGAAATTGTTCATTTAAGGAGGAGGTGGCTCCAATGAAAGTATTGATATTTTTACAGAGGCTGTAATGAATTTCATAGGCACTGAGTTGCCTGCTGTTGCTGGGGCTGCATCAGTGGCTCTGTACACCAGCTTCAGTTTAGTGCAGTTGTTTTCAGCTGTGTATAGTGTTTCATAGGTATGGTGCTTTTGCATAGTTCACTGACCATCAAGATTGGAAAGATTCTTGTGTACAGGGAAATTAAATAATTGAATTTGTGCAGAATGTTTATTTTATCAAATAAATATTAATTTTAACCAATTTATTTTGGATTGCACTGAAAGTCTGAAACTAACTTAAACACTCAAGCCTGTTCCCTCAGTAGAACCAATACTTGTTCAGAGTATAGCAGGATCATTTGGCCTTGGGCTTATTGGGCCTCGGCCTTAAGTCTGGGTCGATCTGGCTCCAGGCTTATTAGCCCTCAAGTCAACAAGGCTTCCCCGGCCCTATCTTGACTAAAACATATTCTTTAACACTTTACCACTTAGAAACGTATTTTGACGCGTTTGTACTTGCTTAGAAAATTACATTTAGTTAAAGACCTTTATTACTAGATACAAGTTTTATAAAGGGTTCATTTCCAACCCTTAGATATTGATGACCAACAAACACTGTACAACATAAAACCTGAACAGACATCGAGTTACTCGTTGGCTGTTCTGGTTTTATGCTGTTTGCACATAGCCATTTTCACTTTGCTTTTAAGTGGGAAAAGGTTTAAGATGATTTTGAGAAATCTCACTCAGTTCCAGTGGGGATTAAACTTGGACCTTTTGACAGGTAGATAACATATCCAATATGCCGTAAAACCTTCTGCATAGGTAATCGATTAGTATAATGATTGACGATTCTGTCCTATTAACTTGGTTACTTATTTACTAAAACAATGTAAAACTCATTTTTTTTTATTGTCCTCTGAATAAAACATAATATATCTGCATGCACATCGAACAAATTGTCACTTAATTTACTTGATTTCAGTAACTATGTTGCATGTTAACTTTTCAACACTTAAAGGTCTTAATTTTTTGTTAAGTCAAATTTAACATTGTTTAGGTAAATTATAGGCTTAAATTGTTATATGACATCACTCATGCATGTGACTATATAATTATCAACTATGGGTCACATTATTTATGAGAAATACCAATACATCACCATATCATCTCAGATACAAGGCACATAATCTAGTGATTTTTTTACTGCCATTTTTTCTATGATTTATTTTTTCCATTTCATGTATGATTACATCATCTGGTTTCTTAATTAATGAAACAATCATGTAAAACGTTTGAAGAGAGATATTGTCTGATAAATAATGGAATTTTTATAAGTTCAAATTGAAAAAAAATCAGTTGACTACTGTAACCAACTAAGATTTGACAAATAGCAATTCAGACCGGGAATTAAATTAAATACCAGTAAGGGGAAACTCTGGGATAACAGTTAAGACACATTTGTCAAATTTGCCCATTTGCCTATGGCCATATAGAATAAGGTAAATAATTACCGCCAAGTCACATAAAAATGAGCAGGGTGCAGCACATTGCTATTCATCTCTTGATCTTTCAATCAATGGCATTGTACGGGTAATTTTCATACAACAAAACAGTAGTGGCAGATACAATATTTTCTTAGGCTAGCAGAAAATATGATTCATACAAATAATAAATTGTAATGTACAAGCGTATGAGCACAAATTATATCTCATATTGGTGGTGCAAATGGTATGAGTGTCACATTTCAAAAGAAAACGTTATGACAAGATAATTTCTGTATCACTCAAGTATTTTATTTCAAGAAAAAGTGCATTTAATGCGCATTACATGTAACAGGATTGGCTATATCTTCCCATACAGTTCCATACAATTTTCAATTAACTACACTATGCGAAGTCGGACTAACTTTAAGACATCAATCTGGGATTAATCTTTTCAATAATGTATACTATGCTGTTTTAATTTATAACTGTAATAGACACTTGCATATAAAAGCTGATTTTATGTCAAAGTTACATGTTTAATTTGATTATTAAAATACTCAAAAAAAAAGTCCTGGAAAAATGCTTTTTGTACTAAAATATTAGAATGAATATAACAATAATATATTCTGAATATGAAATTAACAGTTTTGTCTGAGAAAATCACCAAAATGATGTCCATTTAAAATTTGATATATTAATTCAAATTCACACAAATAATTGTTCAAAAACACAAAATTACTTCAAATCTTTTCAAACAATATTAAAAAAAAACAACAGTTTATGATTGTTATTGATTCTTTATTTTGCCCCTCTTCAAAGAAAAAGGGGTATATTAATTTAATTGTTTTTTCTGGATGTCGGTCGGTCTGTCTGTTGGTAACCAGTCTGAATGTCGGTAGACCAGTTCATTTCCGATCAATCACTCGTCAACAAATTGACCAATTTGCTTCATACATGTACTTCACATGTGTGTTGGCCTTGGACAGTAGATGACCCCTATTGAAAGAGGTCGTCCGTAGACCAGTTCGTTTCCGATTCATAACTCGTCAACAAATTTACCGATTGGCTTGATACTTCACATTTGCATTGGCCTAGGACAGTAGATAACCCCTATTGAAATTGGGGTCGCTATGTCAAAGGTCTAAGTCACTAGCACACTATGTGTAAAAATTGTTTCCGATCAATCACTCGTCAACAAATTGACCGATTTGCTTGATACATGAACTTCACATGTGTGTTGGCCTTGGACAGTAGATGACCCCTATTGAAAGAGGGGTCACTAGGTCAAGGTCACTATCACACTAAGTGTGAAAAACGTTTCTAATCAATTACTTGTCAACGAATTGACCAATTGGCTTGATACTTCACATGTGCATTGGCCGTGGACAGTAGATAACCGCTATAGAAATTTGGGTCACTAGGTCAAAGCACAAAGTCACTAGCACACTAATTGTGAAAATAGTTTTCGATCAATAACTCGTCAACAAATTGACCGATTGGCTTGATACTTCACATGCGCATTTGCCTTGGACAGTAGATGACACCTACTGAAATTGAGGTTACTAGGTCAAAGGTCAAGGTCACTTTAACACTAAGTGTGAAAATCATTTCCGATTAATTACTCGTCAAAGAATTGACTGATTATCTTGATACTTCACATGTGCTTTGGAATTGGACAGTAGATGACACTTATTGAAATTCAGTTCACTAGGTCAAAGGTCAAGGTCAATAAAACGCTTATTGTGAAAATTGTTTCCGATCAGTAACTCGTCAACCAATTGACTGATTTGCTTAATACTTCACATGTGCATTGGCCTTGGCAGTAGATGACCCCTATTGAAATTGGAGTCACTAGGTCAAATGTCAAGGTCACTATCACACATAGTGTGAAAATCGTTTCCGATCAAAAACTCGTCAACCTATTGCCCGATTTGCTTGATACTTCACATGTGTATTGGCCTTGGACAGTAGATAACCTCTATTAAAATTGGGGTCACTTGGTCAAAGGTCAAGGTCACTGTCACACATTAAGAGTACAATCGTTTCCCATTAATAACTCGTTAACTGATACACCAATTGGCTTGATACTTCCCATGTGCATTGGCCTTGGACAGTATATGACACCTAATGAAATTGGGGTCACTAGGTCAAAGGTCAAGGTCACTTTCACACATAGTGTGAAAATTGTTTCAGATCAAAAACTTGTCAACCCATTGCCCGATTGGCTTGATACTTCCCATGTGCATTGGCCTTGGACAGTAGACGACCCTTATTCAAATTGGGGTCACTAGCTCAAAGGTCAAGGTTACTGTTACACACTTAGTGTGAAATCATTTCCAATCTATACCTCGTCAACTGATTCACCGACTTTCCATGTGCATTGGCCTTGGACAGAAGATGACCCCTATTGAAATTGCGGTCACTAGATCAAAGGTCAAGGTCACTATTACACACTAAGTGTGAAATATTTTCCAATCAATAACTCATCAACTGATTCACAGATTGGCTTAATACTTCTCATGTGCATTGGCCTTGAACAGTAGATAACGCCTATTAAGATTGGGGTCACTAGGGCAAAGGTCATGGTCACTGGCACAATAAGTGGAAAAAGCGTTTCTGATCAATAACTCGTCAACAAATCGACCGATTGGCTTGATACTTACCATGCGCATTGGCTTTGGACAGTAGATGACCCCTATCGAAATTGGGGCCACTAGGTCAAAGGTCAAGGTCACTGTCACAATAAATGTGACAATTGTTTCCGATCAATAACTCATCAACGAATCGACCTATTGGCTTAATACTTCACATGCGCATTTGCCTTGAACAGTGAGGACCCCTATTGAAATTTGGGTTTTCGCAAGATTTCGCTAATTACAGATCTCTGTGTTAGTGTTACTCCGTATTTGATTTACTGTTAATGTTATCATTCTCATGCTCACGAAAAATTCTTAAACCTGAATAAAAAAATGATGCAAATATGAAATGTATCACACCATTTAATAATCAATGACATATTTAAAATTCCGGTTAAAAATTGCATATAGTGTAATACTCATTCGGATAAAATGTGATAATAATGACCACGATACAATAATGTAAGAACCAATAACCGGATCGTCATAATAACTTAGGAACGACCGTCTATCTGTGTCAAACTTAATATCTATCATTCACTTTACAATTATGATTAAACTGGCATATATTATAAATGATTTAGTTTCAGACAACTTACTTTCAATTTGAGTATCTGGCGCTAAATAGGTCCTAGAAATGAGTACGCAATACTACTACCAGAAGAAGACATGTCTGCATGTAGTTTTCATAAATTATGTTTTATGACCAGACATCTGCTGCCCGTGGCTTATGAAGACTTGTTGTTATTTAATATATGTTGGCACAGTATCTGATCACAACGAGATAATAAGTTTGTGTTGAACACAGGCGCGATACAACCACAGATCTATCAATAAACAAGATTATTGATTGATATTTGATAAACAACGCGGTAAAAAAGGCCCAAACAAAGAATGTAAAATGTGTGTAAACAATTGAATGAAACAAGTACTTCAATCGAGAACATTTGTTTAATAACATAACAATTAAAATGGGAAGTATATATTACTGCTAATTCTGACAATCTCATCTTTTATCGACAATATCATTACGTCGCAGAATGTTCAAAAGAGTGAATGGTTGAAATCAGATGAGGCGTTGCGTGGAACTATTAGAAATGGATACACGTTCAGCCTCGTTCTGGAATTCTGCTAGTCACGTGACTTCGCCCGATATTAATTTCGGCTGATTGTCAAAAGAAGAAATATAATTGTTTATGAACGCAATATATTTTCTTTTCTAAAAATGGTCTTACAAAATTTCACTTACAAGGGTTTAGACATATTCTCAGAATATTCCCTCTATCTTGCAAATAGTCTGTCAACGCCATCGGCGCTCTCGTTTGTTTTTCTCGCCAACGCTATACATCGATTTTTTCAATAGAAGAAAATAGCTTTATTAATCAAAAGAATAATATAATGACACGTGAAGAAGAAATATGACACAAAACACAAAAGGAATGATTGAAGCTTCTTTTTCGAAACGATACATTATTTTTTTTTAGATTGTCATCAATCATCATCATCATCATCACTATTCAATGTGNAAAATTACATTAAATAATAGAATCAATACAGATTTTATTAAGAAAATCCTAGGTGATTATAATCATAATGCAGTGTGTGATGTGTTAAAGTCTGCTTTTTATATTGGTGCAATATAATATGATAATACATAAGAAACAATGCTTCTATCGTGGAAGAAATATAATACAAGAAGGGTTAATAATTTTCAATAATTTATGTTTAATTAATTGTTGAAAGAAAAAAGTTATAATGCTGTGTTAGGTCCCTTTAAATCTTATCCATTTACTAGTCAGTTAAACATCTCCCCCTTAAATTCTGTGCCAAAAAAGGAGGACACTGAGTGGAGAATTATTTTGATTTTAAGTTTTCCTAAAGGTTCTACCTTAAAGACTATATTAACAAGTCAAAGTATCTATTGGAATCTATAAACTTATTCTTTCCAATAAATAGATGGCATGTGTGCTCTAATAAAAGCAAAAGGGAAGGGTTGTATGTTGTTTAAAAAGGATCTTACAT
The DNA here is from genome assembly GCA_007657795.1 of Dreissena rostriformis. Classification (NCBI taxonomy): domain Eukaryota; kingdom Metazoa; phylum Mollusca; class Bivalvia; order Myida; family Dreissenidae; genus Dreissena; species Dreissena rostriformis. The sequence continues at coordinate 4,135 of VMBQ01001018.1, read as the reverse complement.
GGGCTTATAGACAGATTTTAATTTGTCCCGGGGATTACAATTGAGTTTGTCATTAATATACAAAAAACACATATTTTGTGATACTGTTTTATGTATGGAACAAAGGTCAGCAGCAAACATTTGCCAAAGAGTTACAAATGCTGTAGCATATATAGTGCTGAAAGGGACGTGTTCCCCCACAAGGATTTTTTCTAGACTTTTTATATGATTAATATAATGCTTTAATCAACATATTTATGCACTCAGAAATTCTTTTGCAATTAGTTTGAGGTCAAAGTGTAGATTGACTGGACTATGCGACTCAAGAATTACGACTGCCCTCATAAAACGAGTATAAGCTGATCGCAAATGAAATCGTAAGTCTTGGATTTTAAGAGAAAATCCGCTAAAATAAGATCTGTTAACAATACGTTTTCACGCCTTCTTCCAGGCGACACATATGTATTGGAAACATATTTAACCGTTAATGTAATAACAAATAATGCGCATTCATCTACAGGTTCAAACCATAAATGTACTACTTATGTTGTTTTTCAATTTGAATTAAAGCACGTATCCATCGATTCTTTAAAGATTCATGGCTGACAAATAATGGACAGTCATATGTCTGTTGAAGCCATAGCTGCGGTAATAACCTTGAGTTCAAGTTGATATCATTTCTAAAGTAGTGGCGGTCTCAATTCAATTGCAGCCTCATGCATATTTCCTTAACAGACACATACCATTTATATATTTTCTTTAGAAAATATTAATGATTTTCGAAAATATTTAAAACTCTCGATTCTCCTCGACCCACCCCGGTGACCCATGCTTCTCCGCCTGGAACGGTTTTCACTAACAAAGTTAACCCGATGAATGCATGCAATAATTATAAAATTGATAAATGCACCCCCAAATGAAAAGCACACACTCACGTAAAACCAATTAAAGAAAGTCATACTTTATTATCAATATGTCATTCTTATTAAACAACATGAGCAATAAACAAGAAATCTAATTATGTACTGCATATAATATCTTTAATAAAAATATTTTTAATAATATAATTGTTTTTATTATTATTATTTAGCATTTTATTAGAACAGATAATTTAAACACAACTGACAGAAAATGAACTGCACATGAACACAGATATAGGGACTTAATAGCTTTAGAAAATGACATGAATCATACATAACAATAAAGAAAGCATTTTTTTTTTCCAAATAAGACCTATGCGATAAGACGCATGCGTTACACCATCCACAATTTAAAAGATACCAGAACTTACAACGATGTAAAACCATACCAAAAACATACACTTACACCAATTCATATTATTAATGATAACATTAATTATTGTCTTTGTCTTTTTTTGAAACATTGGAATAGTTTTTTCGCATCCTGTCTAAATTTGTTTCCACTGAGTATATAAACGTAAAAGTTGAGAGCGTGATTACTGTGTACAAGGAATTCGGCAGCACGGTGCATTATTAGAGTCTGATGCGCAGTGAAGAAGTTCTTAAAATAACTCTGTGGCAAGAAATTACTAAACATCTTCATCGGGGCGTTTGTTAACATAAATGCAACATTTGCCATTATGAGATTCCTTGTCACGGAATGACTTCTGCTAGACTGTCTGTGTTCCCCTATCAATGAAGTCCGCAGTTTAACAGCAATTACGATGCTGGCTGATATTATGACAAAGAACGGCACACATAGGAAACAAATCAAATCAGAAACATGAAAAAAATCCTTCCACACTTGTGCTTTGCCAAGCATTTTCCAAGTATTATTTTCATTATTTTTAACTTGTCTGGCTTCGACTGCGACAAAATGTCTCAGAACTTGAATAATTGCAACAGCAATAGATGCTGTGATCTCTGCAACTATTACAGCTCGGACCGTCAGCACTCGTTTTACTTTCAACGGTATCGTCACACTTAAGAAGCGCTCTGCTGTTATGACAACCAGCGTCCACATCGATACGCCAACCGATGTTTGGAATAAGTTCTCGACAAAAATGAAAGAAAACTGAGTTCCAAATTGAAGTGTGTTAATTCTGAAACTGAACCATATAACAATGTCCTGAAGCGGACCGAGGGCAGTCTCACACAAATCCACGCCTGCAAGTATTCCGAACAAAACACTTGTTGTGGTGATTTTATTTTTCGCAACCACCACAAGAATTAACACGTTTCCGAAGATGGACGACACAACCAATGGAATGAGGATGAAAGCGTAGATTTCTTCAATACGGAAAATCTGTTCCGCAGACGGAATTTCGTTTCCAGCCGTGTTATTCATATTTGTATTTCCTGTCCGTAGCTTCACAATAAAGATTCCAATACGCAAGTGTCTGCTATTTTATAAAAGCGATAAATCGTGTAAGGGGATCGAGTGACCAATGGGATGAGATGGTTTGAACATGACACAGATCTGTTCATGTCTTTTTAACCAAATTCCACCTACACAAACGATATTATGGTCAACGATGCTTTAAAACCCCGCCTACTGCTCCGCTAAGCGAATAGAAGCTGGCGGTATTTGTGTATGGTTGTTTGGTGTAATTTCCTCTCTGATAGCGGTAGTGAATAAACCATCCCTGTAAGGGTCTAGATAATTACAAAAAAAAATAATAAAAAAATGCAACATTATAACCTATAATATATCATTCATAGATAAAAGGCTTTTCGGTTTTCAAATCCAGAAGCACGTTTTCAGAAATTAGAATACATATTAATGATTATATAGAGCTATAGAAACATTTAAACACCGCACATTTAAGCACATCTTACAAGGCTTAGTATAATTTCACAAAATAAGAGTTTCATAAGAACATAATCAATATTGCATTCAGATTATCAATTCACAATCACCGTTCAATACCTATTGGCTTTGAAAAATCAGGAATACTCATGTCTGGTTACTAAATTATTTTTTTACACATGTTATTTATACTATTTCTCCATTTACAGTGTAAACGGATGCTTCGGAAATACACAATAAAACACATCAAGCTACAGCTCACGAGTTATGAAAATGAATTTTGAATAAATCTTAAATTATATATCAATACATTAAAAGTGTATTGGTTTGTTACAGTTTTACAAAAAAAACTACTTAAGCATTATTAAAATATATTAACATTGTAAATTAAGTATGGTTACCATGAACACAGAAAGCAAAACTTCAATCAATGACAAACTGAGTTTACGCAGGAGTATTTCGTTTTGTTCAATTAAAAGAAACCATAATCTGATAGTGTGAAGACAAAAACATAAATATAGTTTGTAGCTTAAATGCAGATAAAATTATTATTATACAGTTGTTTATTTGTGCTAACCTTTACTAAATTTGAAGTAATTTGTGATATCTAAATAAAATATACAAAAAAAACAGACATTGAAAAAAATAACAATATTTGTCCGAAAACTGTTACAAGATGTTTCAAAGCTTGCATCCCGGGTCTCCAATCATTATGGTATTGTGCCAGTTATGCTTATCGAGGATATTTTAACCTATCGCCGGTAATATTCTATTATGCTGATATTTAATTACTTGTGTTGAGGTACATCAGAAGTTTTTGTGTGTACACAGATTTATTTTATACTCGTGAACAATAAACATGTGTAAATAGTTGTTCATGGTCCACTTCAAATTAAAACATGAGCATGCTATTGTGAGCACTCACAAAATGAACACGATGTCCTCACTATGCCAATGCGATAAGACAATGTTTTTTTTAGCGATCTAACGTTTAATAATTATCGTTAAAATATGTGTCGATATGAACTTTTGCCGAATGCAACAATTTAATATCTATAAATGCCTTCTATTATCCGATCATAGAAACGCTTTGTTCTACTACATAGTCATTATACTTTGTAATGTTGCACTCACTAAAATGTTGCTACTGATTCAAACGTTTGCAAACACATTGCAAGGTTAGTTAAACATTTTGGTGTTGCCTTGCCAAGCACACCTCAAATTATTAGTTCTTGTTGTTTGGAAGCGCAAAAGCGTTGCGGTCCTTTAAATAATCAGCATTTGTTTGTTTATTTGTTTGCGTTAGAGAAAAGTCATGTTTTCAAAATGTTTGCAGATAATTTGTACAAATAGTTTGCAAAAACCTGCTACTCATTTTCTTGGTGGC
>VMBQ01001017.1:196710-215080 GCA_007657795.1 Dreissena rostriformis | reverse complement strand
TTACGGTACTGTAGTTTAAACATGTTTAAACATGGCAAAATATACAATTTTCACAAACAGATCAGCCTTAATAGATACATATGTGCGTGTCATGTAAAAGATGTATGTGCAACATCCAGTACATTCGCTTTTATAGTCACTTGCCAGCTGTTGTTGTTAAAAGCTATCGGCTGATAAAACAAGTAAATATTTTTGGAATGATAAGAATATTTAAATGTTATATTGTATCGTTTCGTTACATAATTAAAATTTATTGTCTGTGAAGTGATTTTTTTTCGTACACAGATTAGACATTTTTACATTTTTTGGCGTAATTATGGTATATGCAGGACTGCTTATATCAGTAACATTTTGATACGTCGATGCGTTTGTAACGCTAAAGACGTCAAATGTTGAATTAAAAACTGTTGTATATGATATGTTTTATCATGAAATATTGTGCATTTATACATAATAGTTATCATAATGTGATACTGGGTTATTATTTTTCATTTCCAATCGGATACTTGATGTTAAGCGTGTATTTAGTATGTACATTATGTTTTTGCATCCCATTTTAAAAAACCGTTACCATGGTAACATTTAAATCATTAAAGATTATTTTTTAATTGCAATAATGATAAATTGTAATAATACAATAATTAAGNTAATACAATAATTTAGATCTATTTTTTAAGTTGTTATGTTTATTTTGTTTGCCGATCGATATTTACTTTGAAAAATGACATATCATATCATATACATTTAAAATTGTTTCCATGGAAACGGCAATTGAAGTTTCAGAAATTATTAATTAAAACCTATCTGCATATAATCCGATCAATTGGGTATGCCCTAGGCAAAGGATGCTTTGTATAATACATTGTACTTCATATTCTTTGATTTCTTAGATTTTTTTCTTTTATAAAAACGTCAATGTCTGACTCGTAACAATGACAACCAAACACAATTTGTTGCTGTTTTAGAGCATGCTGTGTGTTTTCAATACTCATGTACAATTTTATCATTTTCATGATGACGTATGACGTATGATGTATATATATATATATATTCGTTTGCAATTGATTGTTATATGCCATAACAAATATTCACACGTATTTATCATGTTTAAATATTTTTTCACTATTTTGTTTAAAAAGAATTTAAAGAAATCTAGGCAAGAATACATGACAAATAAGGTGTGATTGTTCAACAACACACATTTTGACAAGCCTGTATGATGTGATGATGATGACATGTTCATATGTGTATAAACTTGTTTGATCTCAAAAACATTGAATATACTTTTGATAATGCACATCATTTTGGGTGTCATATTGTTTATCTTTAAGAATTGAAAAAAAAGTTCAATCGACCAGAAAAATCCAATTGACCAACTTTGACTAATTTGCAAAATGTTAAGAGATTGACCAACAAATTGCATGAACAGGTATAAAATAGTGGGTTTAAATAGCTTAAAACATTATTGGCAACATGTCTGTTTAATTTATATAATCAATATTGTTTAACTTAGCATGGAATATTAATCAAAATTGGGGGTAAAGTTCAATCGACCAGTATTGACCAGTAATGACCACTTCAGGAGTATTGACCGGGGCGGTTTTAACCGGTAAAAACCGCCGGTTAAAACCGGGGGCGGTCGATTGGTGCCAACCCTGTTTATAGGGCCTTGTTTTATAGTGGATTCAATACACCTCTTACACTTTCGATCTTTTTTTTAAATAACACACACTAGCGCATCCATACCATTGATAATTATAATAATATAATAATAATAATTATTATTGATGCCTGGCATAAATTGAGATTTGTATCGTCTTAATAAAACATGAAACCTTGAAGCTGATTTTTTATCTCACGTAATCCTATCGATGAACTATATATAACGCCTTAAGATCATTTATTGCATTTGTTTTTTTCTTTTTGTTCTTAACATGCGTTCATTTGCATTTATGTTTGTATAAAAGAAACAATTACATAGCATTGAACTTAATTGTCAAAATGGGAGCAGCCATGTCATTGTTTTGTCATTTATTTCTCAATATATATAATGACAGGTATCAAAAAGAACCTATAATAATAAAGAACGAGCTTGAATTCAAACTTTTTATATGCTATTTACATCAAAGCACGAACATAGATGTATTAATATTATAGTACGTCTCTGTTCCCCATTACAAATTTGTAACAATAACATTCACAAAATATATACACGTATATGTAAATATATACAAATAAACACACATATGAGCGTGTACTGAAAATAATAGTGAATAATGAAGATACTGTGTTATTTCAACCGTAATATAGTCTATAATTACTAGTGCACGACAATAACAATATAAAGTGTTAATTCTATTAATCTAGCACCTCGATCTACATGTTTCAACTCGTTGATATATATTTAGGCGTCTAGATATGAGTGTTGAAAACCTAAGAATTCATGTTCATAGATTATACACAAACAAGCAGGTAACGGGCAGTTAGGAAATGAAATCACGTAAGACAAAACTAGACTACTTAAAAATGAGAAATAAATGCCTATCACAGAATACAGCTTTGAACTTGGATAACACATAATGACAGATCAAAGATCACAAAAGGTAGAGATAGTTGGTGTTATAAAGGCGCAGTGTGGAAAGCAATAACAATCTGGTTATTTTTTCTGATATTGTGTTCAAATTCAATGAACTGCTTAATAAGCAATAAATAAAGTTGTAAAGTGTTTTCATTTGTCATTCAATATTCGCAAACTTATATTAACTCTTTGTCGATGTACACGCTTTGAGTTGATCAGTCCAGTCATGCAACATGGGTTAATGGGGGAGGGGTGCAGATCCTGCGCACACATAACAAATTATATAAACAAGCGAAACGTTATATTGCATTATTTCATATTTAATATATGTCGCTGTTATTGCTTTTCGGGTTTTATAAGCAGAAAATACAACGATAACTTATATGAAAGAAACAGTTTACATACTGGCAACCAATACCACCTAAAACAAATAAAATTAACGAATGCAAACGCAATTATTTACAAAAAAGCTACACTTTAACACATGTATTTCATACATCTTTCATCTGTTAATTATACACTAGTTCTGCGTTGTTGCAGGTTGTACGTAGTTTCCTGCATCGCAATTCAGAAAACACTTTTATTTCACGACATTTTGTAATTAACGCTCTCGTTGTGACATTTATGCTGGAGAGGTCGACTGTCTCTCTTCTCCTGGTGTATTTGTATTCGATCTGCCATCGTCAGTTGGCTGAACACTTTTTAGTACTCTCCCGCCGTAGTCTGTGTCGGAATTACCTGTATTACCATCTGAAATGCACTGGATGGATTAACGGTCATTGTTACATACCTTACTAAAAATAATAAAAAGTTAACGTTGATATTCTTTTCTGATGTGGGTTTGAAAAGTCCGGAAACTCCTTTATGAATGATTAATTTTAACGTACCCTGTTGTTGAGGCAACAATTGCTCATCAGCAACCTGAGTACCGGAAGTTGCGGCTTTGTACCTCCAGTACCTGGCGGTAAACATTCAATGCAGGGAATTAAAATTGTATTGTGCGTATGTTAAACTTAATGTGTAGATTTGCAATAATTCAAACGTCACATAATTTACAAATATTACGGCGACGTTTATTTGTGCAGTGTCATTCTACTAAGCATGAAAGGCATCTCCATGTATTGAGTGTTTAATCTATTGTACTTGCAATACGAATGATACGTATCTGGATTTAATGAGTAAATGTGAAGAGTAGTTTTAAGTTTTTAAAGGAAATTCATTATAATAACGAATAAGAAATGACAAAGTTTTTCTTAACAAACCTTCTCACAACCGGAATGGAGAAAATCATTGCTACTGCCACAGCTATGCTTACGAGACAGCAGATAACTATCAGCCATGGTTGCATGCAATCGGGAGCTTGTACTTTATCTGAAAATANTGTCATCATTATTATTCCCTTGACTGGTCTGTCCGTTTGGGGGAAATGAAGGCTGAATATACAGAAATCCTCCGCAAGTTAGGTCTGTTGTGGGCTGTAGTAATTCATCCATGGGGAATGATGTCCACTCTTTAACATTGTCCATCCAGCTTTTTTTGACGGCCTTGACGGCGACCTCCCTCTAGCGTGCCATGAAGCACAGTCCTACACAGCGAGTCGTGCCTGTAGACGTGTCCAAACCAAGCCAGCTTTCGTCGTTTGACGGTTGCCAGTAGGGTTTTTTGTATGCTATCACTTGTTGAAGTCACGTTCCTGACGTAATCGTTGGTCTTATGCCCCATGAACGAGATGCGGATCGGTCTTCCGAGACACTAGCTAACACTGCGAAATCTTGACTAGACGTTAAACGTTTTATTGCCAGAGGAAATACAATTTAGTTAAAAGTAACATTAATACTCAAAAATCAACGGAAATTTCGTTAAGTATTTCGTAAAATAAAGTTACCCAATAAAACAATCAATGTTCCTTATAGCAAAAGCCAAAATTTCAAAACGAGATGTTTTCTGGTAACATGGATGTCTGTAGTTACAAAATGCTTGTTTTTAATTTTTCGTGTCACAAGTAATTCCATTTTAATTTCCCGCACTGCTTTCTATTCATACGACATACGAACACTAAAATGGTACCATGTTAGTGTTAGTGTGTCGTATGAATAGATATAGTCGCGGTGAATTAAAATGGAATTTTTTATTACACAAACAAATAAAAACGAACATTTTGTATCTACAATCATCTATGTTACCAGACCACATCTGGCGTTGAGATTTTGGCTTTTGCTATAAGGAACATTGATTTTTTATTTGGTAACTTTCTTAAACGAAATACTAAACGAAATTTCCGTTTATTTTTGAGTATTAATGGTACTTTAAAGTTCATCAACATTTACTGATAAAAACATTTCAGTCTAAATGCCTGTTATTGTTGTACTTTTATTATTTTATTATTATTATTTATATTTTTATTATTTTGTTTTAATAATTATTTGTATATAAATTTCTTTTAATAATAATAATAATAATAATAATAATAATAATAATAATAATAATAATAATACTAATAATAATAATAATAATAATAATAATACTTATAATAATTATAATGATAAGTAAAATATATGCATAACCTTAATTCGAAGGTACTATTTTTTAACTAAAATAGACATAAGGGTAGTTTATACTATTGTCTGCTCACTAATAATCTATTGTTTTAGCTACAATAGCCACATACGTGTACCGAGTTGCCTAGCAACCTGTAAACATTTGAACACAATGCATCATGTTTATCTCCCTTTAATATGTTATTTCACACGCGCCGTTATGAAGTGAATCGAGAAATAAAAACGCTTGTTATCAAACAGGAGACATTTAAAAACAAACATCCATAAATGCTGTGTACTAGTACCTTGTACGGCTCCGTTACAATAAAACATACACGCTAGAGGAATTTTATCAGACGAACAGATAATATCCGTACATGACAGACAATATCTATATTGACTATTACAATAGTTATTTGAAAATACACACAAGTCCTCAAAACACTGAAACTGGAAAGTTATATTTCGAGTCATGCTTTCACATTAACCACTCCACGAACACTGACACTAAGCATATGTTTTATTTTGATATATCAAACATAAGTACATGCAATACTGATCATAAGTGAATGTGGAAACCCAGCATTTCTTTTTTTATAATTTAAATATAGGATACCCATTTATTCAAAATCAATCGATGATTATTCGTAGGTATTCCAAAATGCCATTTTCAAATACGTTGCTCCACCCTTTCATACATGGCACAATTCGTGCACAATTGGCCGGTAAAAGACAATACATGACGGTTATCGATATACACATCAAGTGATCAACTGTGTGTTTTCAATTGATAATATACAAGTGGAGTTAATATAATGTATACCGGAACGGGCAACATAAGCATTCAAACATTATTATTAGGGATGGGTTTTACCAAGGAAATGCTTAAAGTATAGAATTTCATATGACTATCTACTGGAAGACGTGGACGTACTTTCAATGAATATCTCTGTACAGTTCACATCGTTTCTATATTTGTTGACACATTCTTAATTATTCTTAACTTTTGCCTTAGTAAAGCATAACTGTCATACTTTATTTACTGAATCAAGTACCGGCACCGGTTATGTCTGTCCATGCATATATACCCATGTGGAAGCAATACATTCTTCACACATAAATGAACACATATATATACAATCTAACATACACATCAACGAGTTCATACCTGTTAATCCGTATCAGTACATGTATTTAGAATCAAGCATACGAAAAGAAACCCATGTATTGATATAGCAGATAAAGGATCGGCTGAAATCATCATAGGACACTGTTCAGGTCGGATCTTGTTGAAGAATACGGAAAGTTACATCGGTTTGCATAGCGCGAACATTGTCCTGGGCTCGTATTTACCAATAAATTCTTAGACTTAAGACTAAATAAATATTCTTNACACACAAGTCCTCAAAACACTGAAACTGGAAAGTTATATTTCGAGTCATGCTTTCACATTAACCACTCCACGAACACTGACACTAAGCATATGTTTTATTTTGATATATCAAACATAAGTACATGCAATACTGATCATAAGTGAATGTGGAAACCCAGCATTTCTTTTTTTATAATTTAAATATAGGATACCCATTTATTCAAAATCAATCGATGATTATTCGTAGGTATTCCAAAATGCCATTTACTTTATTTACTGAATCAAGTACCGGCATCGGTTATGTCTGGCCATGCATATATACCTATGTGGAAGCAATACATTCTTCACACATGAATGAACACATACATATACAATCTAACATTAACATCAACGAGTTCATACCTGTTAATCCGAAACAGTACATGTATTTGGAATCAAGCATACGTATTTACCAATACATTCTTAGACTTAAGACTAAATAAATATTCTTACAACTGTTATGTTCTTAACTTCACTAAGGCGTGGATTTTAACACCTCTTAATAGACAATTTATCATTTAGAACAATTTATTTGTGATTTAGACAACATTTGTAGCCGGCATTTATATGTAAACGCTGAACATATTTTTCTTGGTTCCAGGTCTTTTCTTAATTCTAAAGTCTATGAATGCTTTGGTTAATACGGGCCCTGATTATTTTAATTTTTGATCACATCATTAATTGAAGAGTTTACTACCAAATTAATGGGATATTTGCAAATCTCAATGAGAATTTACAAGTTCAAGATTTGCTTATCGTCAAGTATTGACATAGCGAAACTCTCAAATTGCGCTCAAGATAAATCTATTATCATTGTTAGCTCATTTAAGTTATTGCAAGTGATCATTTATGTTGCCCAATAATACGACACAGCACAAAAGAGCATAGCGATTACAAACACAAATGGATATAAATTGACTCACCGCATTGGAACGGACAACACAAAGAAGTGTGGGTTTCAAACCGATTAAAGTTGGAATCAGAACCTCTTACTTGGCCCAGAATCATTAACAAAAATATAATAGTAATTAAATAACAACTTACCCTATAGCATCACAACTCAAATCCAACATCAATAAAAGATCATACATACCGGTACCAATAGAATCACAAAAAAACTTTAAATTGCTGGCTTTAAACTAGCGCAACATTATTGTAACACCATATTTAAACAAAATATTAAATTGATAATTATAATATCAGTATATTAAAACCTTTGCTTCTTTATCTTACGTATTCAATAGAACCATTTTATGTTTATGTCTGCTATCGGTATGTCTTTACGAAGATCGCCGTGACATAGTGGATATGCTGTCCTGTCCGCGATCTGGAGGTCACGGGTTCGAGCCCTATTGTTGGTGTGTTCTTGAGATGTCCCCCAAATACACCAAGCGCTTTGTATAATCCACTTGCGTCGATGCTCCAGAGGAGCCCTGTACTCAATCGAAAGAAGAAGATACATTTGTGAACAATACATATTAAACGCCGGAGTATTATAACAAAAACAAAACAAATACGTGTAAATAAGTTCAAGATGTGCATGTTATGATGTTCGTCAAGAATAATCAAAGTGATACTCGAGTTCCGTCGGCAGTAGCGAAAAATATCAGCATGCTGTGATATTTTTTATGGCAAGTGACCGCTTGCAAACCATACCGCACAACACAAACGACGTAACAAACACAAATGGATAAAGTTGGGGTCAACGTCATGGAACGGTCATTGATATGAAATAGGTATTTAAACCATTTATTTAATCTTAAACTTCACTTAACGCCCATTTGTATTCATCATTTCAGTTCGTATCAAGCAACAATTGAGGCTGACTATAACCGTTATAAAATATATTTAAAAAAACACACACACACAGTTTTTAATTAAAAAAAAGGTTTATAAATGCTGATATTTAACTCATTTGCAGTTTATTTAAGATACAAAATGCCTATATTGATATAAATATTGTCGAACCAGTTGATTCGCGTGAATTTATGACTGTGGAAGGGACATGTATCAATCCTGCAGATTATACCTGTGTCGACAACACATATTCTAAATAGTGTACAGAACCAGGTCCACTTAACTTATTATAACACTTTTAAAATTATGTCAATATTATTTCCAAGTATTTGCCTTTTTTTGCGATGAATATCCTATGCAGAGGGGCTCAAATCAAAGAAAATGTTTTGATTTGAATCTAAAACTATTTATTTAGCTATAAAATGCGGAAACTAAAGTTTGTTTGTAATGGACGATTTTCAATTAAGAATTTCCATTTTATGTCATTATGCAGGACATAATTATAGAGATAATGACTTGAAATTCAAAATAATGGATCGCAGTGATGATTCAATTATCTAGACAGGGCAACTGACCCGCGGATTTTTGTCGAGGCATTTTCTTTCTTTTTTCCTCCTAATTATTATAGCTTTAGTTCATATATTTATGTTTTAAAGAACAGGTATAAAGTTAAAATATAAAACGTTTATTTCATGATTGACATGTACCCATTATATTAATTATGACTGAGAGATTTCAAATGAAATGAAAAAGTCGAATGTTTATGACGAGTAGTAGGTGCGCTTAGTTCTAAAATGTTACACCGTACAATACAATACAATACAATAGTATACAATACACGTAGTAACTTGATAAGACAGTGGAATTTAATCAACAAGCGATCGGTGGTTCAAAAATAACACGACATGTTGATTTGGCACATACTGTAGTCAATAGCCGAACAAACCCAGATACAAAAAAAACATAACAACAGTGTAAATAAATAATACAGAAGATGCGGTGTGGGTTTATCAAAGGTTGACATGTTTTGGCTCAATTTTTTTGCATTACATCTTAACCAAACTTTAAGTGTTAATGGTAATATACCTTAGCCAAGTTCGATGATCTACTAATGAAATTTAGGAACGGAATATTAAGACAATTAGTTTATATAATAATTAAATTGTCTATGTCGAAAATAATTATAACTCTATGACAACAAGTATCATGTAATTTTTACCAAAATATATTTTTTAAAGACTGCTTTTAACACAGATACGGCATACTAAGTAAATGTTTTTGTTGATTAAAAGTTTGGTATAGGAATGTTTTTTTTTAGAGTTTATAACATCAATACTGTTCATTTTTTGTACAACATAGTGAATATAAAATATTTGATAAACGCGAACAAGACGATGGTTTGGTATTTTCAAACATAATAAAACAAAAGCAATATTCGTTTCGATCAATAATGTATACCTTATATTCAATGCACGACATAGTGTTTGTGAATCGGTAAATCAAATCAATCATGTACGGATCGATAACTCTCATGCGAGATTTCCTTACGTGTTTTCACGACACGAGGAACTCAACTTTATGAATACCGATATTCATGGTATTCAAATGTGTAACATATGATCAACATTTTAAAAATTTACATTTACATAGCTTATCATTCAAACGCAATTTCTTGGCAACAAAAACATGCTTGTTAAGTTATTTAAGTACAGTTCTGTACTGGTATTTGTCCGTTTATGTGTCACTGATAAAATGAACGTGTCTTACAAATAATATTGATGTCTAAAATGGCATTTCTAACGCTTTTGTAGATAATATGCAGCTCACAGACAAGTTCATTGACATATGTTTTGTTTTTATTCCTGGGTTTCGCACTATTGATTTGGTTAAACTAAATACACTTACGTTTGACAAATTGCTTTAATAATAATTAATTTAAGACTAAATATTATTGAGTGCATAACAATTTGTGGTCGTATGTGAACAAGGTGAAAGGCAATAAAAATTCAACCACGAAGTATCAGTGAACAACAATCATCTGATAATGTCTTATCAGTGTATGTCATACAATTCAGAACACAAACTAGATAATTGTGTTCCTTCAGTAACAGTTCGTCATTAAGATAATTGAGCAGTAATGGACAATTTTCATTTCTTTTTAGGTTTTTTATGTTTTTTCGGTTTAGCGGATTCTCAGGCATTTGAACCAGGTTGTAGTTTCTACAACGGCCAATGTGTGTACAACGTAAAATTGGGACATGCGGGACAATGCGACAGTGTGGTCACTAGGGCTGTTTCCAATCAAACAGATGGAAACACGGGATCCTCGAGTGGTTTCCAGGTAACACCTTCAGTTATTACCGTTGTATATGTATATTCGTGCTGTTTTGATAATTACTTGAACATCCAATGCATAAGCGTTTGCACGATGAAAAACAAAGTGGAAATATCATATTAAATTAAAATGAAGATCAATTTCGCTCGGGTTAGTTACTCTTCCTATAGACTATACCATTATATTAGATATTAGTTCTTTCTTTAATTTTCATATAAATATCCATATCAAATACCAAGCAAAGTTCAAATAAGATATCACAGTGGATATCTTTTCATGTAACAGTTCATCTAATAGATGTTTAGGAAATCAAAGTTCATCACGACAACAGTAGGGTGCCTTTGTCTTTCTTCAGAGTTGTTCGTGCAAGGACATAGACGCTCTGAACCAGAACGTTAACTCGCTGAACAACAACATGGGAACGCTACAGTCCAACTTCGACAAGCTGGCCCGTGCACTGAACGTCACCCAGGAGCAGCTGGGCATGACGGAGTCCCAGTTGACTATGATGATGCTGGAGAAACAGAACCTCAGTGCTTCGCTCGCACATCATCAGCTGCTCCTGAACACCAGCCAGGTGCGGTTATTGATTTTAGTGAATACACATGGATTTTGAATCCTTATATATGTAATATACGTTGGCGTTAAGATTCCGCTGTCCGGCGGACTAATGCCTTTCTACTTATTCTTCAAATACTACTACTACACGTACCACTCATATTAATTATACGGATTTTAAAGCATTATAATCGATCAATTCATGAGATACAGCATGGAAGTAAATGAGTTGTGTTTTGGGGTAATGAGTTGTGTTTTGGGGTATGTGATAAGTTAGTCAAGTGTGTGCTACCTATTATCGATTATGACAAAACAAGATTAGCATATTGTGTAAAATGAAATAACCAAGTCGACGCTTTGTCCCTTAGGTGGACCTTGCCAACATGGTCTCCACGATGAGTGCGGAGATGGACAGGCTGAGGCGGGAGCTGCTGAACACCAATGACCGGCTGACCACGTGTCACACACAGCTGAACATCTTGGACTCGCAACAGACAAACCATCCAAGTAAATCCACTGGCAACTGATAACTTTCTTTTATTAAGTCGTTAGGCTTGGGGTTGTGTTTTACAGATCTCATTTTATATTTTGTCTCCAATGCATTTTAACATCTATTAGTACATGTTTTTCATCTGTAACTTTTAAGAAACGTTTACAAGGTATTTGTAATTTCTTTTACTAGCACATTCAAAATTAATTCAATCTGAAACATATCCCGCAAGTTTTCAATATGTTTGGACAATATGTAGGCGTGATAGTGTATGCATTCTATTAAATAAAGTACAAGTATGCCTATGTTCGTATATTAATTTGTGTTTCAGCACTTTATGGCGGATTTAGTACTTACTTTTGTTGATTTGAGGACTCGAACAACTGCAATTTCACTCTCGACTCGTGTTCCCCATCAAATGTGGAGTGTTGGCATAAAGGCACCGGTCGCCAGGACCTGTACTCGGGACCGGTTGAGGACCACACCTTTGGTGCTCCCTCTGGTAGGACTTGCTTATGTGACGAAGCAAACTGGCATATGTTAAAAAAAAGATGCCACGTACAAGATACGCCAAAAATTAAAATTAAAAAATAAAAATATGCATGTAGAAGTATACTATGCAAATATTATATATTATGCAGTCCTTTCGTAGCCTTGTATCAATTGTATATGTAATAAGAATGTAAACCGTTTTCAGAGACCTCACTTATTAAATGTGTACCAGTAAACGTCGATGGCATTTTTGTGTGAATTCAGGGAATTACATGTACATTGATCCGACCCTCAAGGCCTCGTATCTAACAAGTTCAAGCTCACCTGATCAAGTTATCCCACGTAAAGCAAGAATGACGTCACCGGTGTTTCCGCCAAGCAGCGATTACTGCGTCAGATTTTGGTACACTATGAACGGACAAAACTCTGGCAATCTAAAAGTCTATGCACAGGTTTGAAATTGTTATCTGTTGACATAATTATGCATCTTTTTTTCGATGTGTCATTTGTTTAAAACTTCACTGCATTTAAAAAAAAAAAAATAAAAAAAATGTCTATTTAAAGTCATAATTACCATACTACATTTTCACATATGAAAGTGCTGTTAAAACTATTGGACTTGTGTATATTTAACCAAGGTATACGACGCATTTATGTCTCGAGTTCTACATTTATATTATACCAACATCATGAAAATATATGAACCGCGCGTTACGATTTAGGTTCTCTTCTATTGCGTTGGACAACTTATAAATGTTACACAAAAATGTAAGCAAGCGTGTTAATTTAATTTGTATGGCTGGTATCTATAGGTTGGTGGTGGGGACGGGTATCCGATTTTCACGAGATCCGGTGACAAAGATGCGGACTGGCACATGGTCGAGGTTTCCTTGGACTCCGAGTACACAGCTCTACCATTTAGGGTTTGAAACATCGATTACTTTTTGTTTACGTCCGCTTTATTAATTGAATTATATTAATCTATTATTAATGTTCCCTGTCGGTTATTTCATTTGCTTACGTATATGTGTATAAGTAAAAAATAATAAATTGCAAAATAAAGTAAGTGGAATACCGGTATTACCTTAATTTTGAAACAATGAAATGGTTGAGTTAAAATACAACAAAAACACATTTAGATCGTGGTCGTGTTATTTTCGAATGTTAATTTAGCGTGTGATTGGCTAACACACGTTCACTGAAAATGTAAGAATACGCTGTGCATTATATACTTTGCACATATGTCCCATGATGTCAATGCACATTGCATTGCCAGTTATAATACAATTAAGATGCATATTTCAATACCTGTGGTCAATCTGCTTTTTTATTAAGCTTATTTCTTATTTATTGCACCAATTTAACACACATATATTCCGAAATACCATGAAGTCTGTGATTTATATCAGCCAATCCCATCTGAATAAAGCTGGTGGTGGAAGCATCGACCAGCTCCTACTACTACTACAGCGGTAGCTCCTCCCACACAAACCGCGATACCGCCGGCTACACTTCCGTGGACGACATTTATGTATACAACACTTCCTGCTCTGGTACACCTATTACCAATAATTATTTGTAATTATCATATAGCTAGTTTAGGGAATATGTTTCATTCATTTTGAAATAATCAGTTATCAGTTTTCATTTTGATTTATCGTATAGTTAATTGTAAGAATGTGTTTCATTGTTTCAATTTGAAATATATCGTAACGGAAAAAATACATAATTCATACATTTACGTATTTATAAAAATGAAAATGTAAAAATTTCGATAAATTGTAAAATAATCTAATAAGCTATATAACCGATATGTAGTGATGCATTTAGTTATGATGTAGGGTCATTCGATAGGCGGTGCTATAATGACAATTTGTGGTGAGATTCTAAGCTAAATAATACAAATGCAGAATACTAGTATGTAAAAAGAATAATTTATATCTTCATCGGCCTTGTATAACATATAAATAACCGAGCCTGTTCACCCAAAAAGCTCTCCCGAAGTGCCCTGCTGGCGCCCGGAAGCTGATCACCGGAAACGCCACCTCTTGCTACACGTTCCACATCACGGCATTGAGCTGGTATGACGCTGTCAAGGTGTGCAAGTTGGAGGCGCCCAATGGTCACCTGGCCAGCGTTACCTCGCGCAAAGAGCAGGAGTTTCTCGTCGACACTATGCAGACCGACGCAGGTGATAATTTGGAATTTAATGTTAATTGCTTGTAGTGTTTGTGTATAATTGCAGCTGAATGGTCACTTGGTGTAAATTTGATTACAACAATAGTTTGATGTGTGCTGTGTGGAGGCAGTATTACTAATCCCGTACCAGGCCTTTCCCTCTGGCCTTTAAGCACGTTGATGCGACTGTGCCTAAATTCCAAAATCAGGGGTGCCACCGTGCCTGAATGTCCAAATTAGGGGCGCCACTGTTCCTGATTTTTTTAAATTCTGGTGTTCCCCTGTTCTTGAATTTTCAAATGTGTGGCACCCCTGTGCTTGAATTTCAAATAGGGGGTACCCCTTCGCTTGAATTTGCAAATCAGGGTTGCCACTGTGTCTGAATATTCAAATCTGGGGGAGCCCAGTGCTTGAATTTCCAACCAGTATCACCATTAGCTTGTTTTGGGTAAAAAAATATGTAGAAATTAATATCGGACACCTGAAATGTACAAAATAAAGAGAATTGCATTACAAACTGGGGTTCTTTGCCCCTTTGCATTAAGAAATCCTGGTGAAAAGCCTGCGTTAATATCATCAAGTGTTCAGAGGCTATCAGCGGTAGAGTTACGTCTTGTGTTATCGAAACATCTTTTATACATTTTTTGTTCTTATATTTTTTTATATAAATGTGCTGTATATACGATGCTTACTTGTACGATCGTCAAATGTGATTTCTGAAAGATATGATGAATATGTAAAGACCTATAATTGGTATGAAGGCTTTATATAACTATTTTATTGACGGCCATGTTCATCAATGCAATTGCAAGATTGTTGCTTTGTCACATATGTCCATTGTATGGCAATAGTTCCTTGTCGAAAATAAACACCTAATGACATAAAAAGGTTTCTCTCCTGCTGATGCAGCTGAATGTTCACTTTGTGTATATGTGATAATTCGTCGACAGTTTATTTGAATCCTGAAGATTGGATATATGTAAAACATAGTTTATTTTCTGTAGTGTTTGTGTAAAGAATTGATAGTTGACAGTCCATAACGTTATGACGATGAGATTGTGTATAAGTGTGCTATGTGTTTGTATACTATTAATCTTCGTAAGTACGGAAATATGTTTATTGGTAGATCTTTGCAAAGTGAAATGAATATATTAACCGAATTGTCCTATTTGTATTACTCATTTCGATTGTTGAATAGCATATTCCGTAGCCGGTCAGCACGGCTGGTACACGAGCGGAAATGATGAGCGATCGGAGGGGCAGTTCGTGTGGACGGACACCGGTCATCCCTACCTCCTGAACTACACGAACTGGCACGTCGGACAGCCCAACAACGTGGGCAACGTGCAAAACTGTCTCCTTTTGCAGTACGGACAGAACGGCTACGACTGGGGTGATATAGCGTGTACAGAAAAACACCCTTTCATTTGTGAAATTCGAATATAAACTAATGCTTAAAATACACACATTGAAATCGGTTACTTTTGTTTTCTTTCATTTATGCACACCAATTATCTTTCGGCCTATTTTCAGAGAATGTTCTGTATATGAAATTGACATAAACGTCACTGTACTTTAAGCATTGTCAGATATTTAAGCATAAACTTACCAAGATTAGAACAAACAAAAAACACTTATTTAGACCAATCGTGTGCTGTATCTATAGCTGCACAACTGGATAAATACATTTCCTTTGATTATGCCAGTGAAAATTAGTATATATTGTCCTATAAATGGTGTTGGATGAAATACGTGAATGCAAATAAACCATTATAAATGTAACACAAAGTAATATATTAATAATTTAAACAACAAAAACAAATAAGGAAACATGTTTTATAGTTTTGCTCCCCCTCTCTCCCGCAGGTCATTTTTATTGACAAGGCAAAGCTTGTATCGGTAGTCGGTTACTGTTTCTTGACAAACTGTATCAATACTTTCACCGTTTTCGTATGTACACAGTTTTAAAGTTATTCATTATAAAATTGCATTTTTTTTAACTTAGCAATAAAATACACGAGTCTCTTTTGTTCACTAGTTTAGATGTTAGAACGCTCGACTCCAAATGCGAGGATCGCGAATTCGATATCCGACCCGGTCACATAACTTGGTCATGAAATATTTCAACGGCCATTGTCACCCTACCTCTAACTCAGGCTGTCTGATTAGCACAGTGGTTGGTACACGCGATTTTCGCCTAGGCGACCCGGGTTCACTCCCCATTCCCGGAAGCATGTGAGTTTGGTTGGTGGTCACCTTACCGGACAAGTGAGGTTTCCTCCGGGTGCTAAGTCTCTTCCCCACCACACACAATACAAGACCACATCAAATTTGAAAATATTTCAGTAACAACCCAATACTGGAAATTGGAGCTGGATTTCAAAAGTCGTCACAACTTTCGAGTGTCTTGTAAGTTAATTAGGGAGGATTGCTGGGACACACTCCGGGTCCACACATAATGCAGCCTCATGCGCGGAAGGACCTTATAAACTTCGAAATACACACACTACCTCTTACTCCAGTAGGGGAGCTGTCGGTAATATGAAAACGAATGTGCACTTAGTACCTTTCAACCAGTCAACTCGTTGTATGACTGAAATACTGGTGAATAGGACACAAAACCGAATAAGGCGTATACAAATGATGTTTCCACTAACCCGACCGATTCTATTTTTTGTGCTCACCGTAAACATTGTTTTTGTTTTTCCAGGTGTTGTTTACGATCATTATGCTAAATCAACTTTAAGAAATATAACGTTTGCGATCATTTAACTACGTAATTTAGATCATATTCGCAAAGTTAACTTTAAATTAACTAAAATTACCAAGAACGAATGTTAAATATAGATTTGAAAGCTTTCTATGTGTCATTGCATATTCTTCTCAAATTAAGAATACTTTAAAAATAAATAAAGGTTTAGCAGACCTACCTACCCTACTTATTTTTGCAATGTTAACTAATAAAACTTCCGTTCACAGAAACTCACTTCCGCGGAAAGCAGCCATTACCTCTATAAGTCATACTTCAGTTTTACTGTAATGTAACCTACTATTGCTTTAATAATATCTTTGGGTCGATTAAGGAAAAAAGCAAAATGGATGACTTCGCATTGATAATTGTTGCGATTGTTGTGTTATTTTGCATGTTATGCGCATCAATCGGATATTTGCTGTACGTTTGCGGGGTAACACAAACAATTGAAGTTGGTGCTGGCGCTCCAGTTATAGGAGAAGTCACGATAGCCTACAAGTTCAGAACTGGGCCTTACAAGGAATGCGGAGAATTATTCACTGAACTATGCAAGTTCGCCCCCTACTGCAAACAAATTGGGATCTATTATGACGATCCAAAAGTGGTTTGTAGATATTAAAAAACATTCATATTATTGGAAATAATAAACACATATTATTGGAGTAATGTGTTTTAAATAATTTGCACATTATCTGCCGGGTATGACTGAATAGCGGAAAGGGCCCCTTTCCGCGGAAAGGGCTTTCTGTGTTCTGAAAGGGCCTTAATTTATTTATGTTCAATGTTTTGAAAACATTAAATGGTATTTTCATAAACAGTACCTTGCATTGTGTTTATACTTTTAATTTCATTCAAATCCATCAAGAAATGATTTAACTTTACAATATTTTTGAATGCCGCACGATATATGGTTGTTACTGGTTGAGTCGTGGGTTCTGTTTGATTCGTGGGTAAAGAAATCGGAAGAAATCTCGCGATAGAACGTTTGCGTACCACCTCAAATATTTTCTATGTCCCTTGACATATTGCTTTTATATTTTGCATACTTCTTTACCAACATGACCCCAATCTATAAACAAGAGCAGACAACTGTAACAAGCATTTTGTAAGAATTATGGCCCCTTTTTCCACTTAGAATATGCATATTATTGATAAATCTTTGTTAAAGTTTGCGTACCACCTCAAATATTTTCTTTGTCCCTTGACATATTGCTTTCATATTTTGCATACTTCTTTACCAAC
>VMBQ01001017.1:148969-194794 GCA_007657795.1 Dreissena rostriformis | reverse complement strand
CCCCCCCATTTTTTCCCCTCAAAAAAGATTATTTTTTTTAAACATGGTAAAAAAAAACACAAATAATTTTTTATTTTTTTGAAAGACCGTCCAACCATCCCACCCAAGCTATTGCTATCAAACTTGAAATATAATCTTATAAGTTTGTTTTATGTCTTTACAAATGTTCAATAGATTGTGGAAAATATACCTGAACTCAGAATCGTCTATATTGACCACTTCTTTAAAACGTAAGCGATCAATATGTTTCAATTATGGTCCTCTTCCAGTTAGAATATGACTATATTACCATGATTACCTTATTGAATATGAACAATTTCCCCATGATGGCTTACGTTATACTGTCAAGCACTTGAATAGTCAAGCGCGCTGTCTTCTGACAGATCTTGTTTTATTTCTTCATAACTGTTGTTTTAGTTGTCTTTTAGCACTTGGTGTTCTGGATCTTTCCGCTCTTTTTCTTTTCCGTTGGTGTGTTTTTTTTGCCGGCTGTTGGTGTTCGTTGGACTGTCCTTGTTCCATCAGCTGATACTATTGTGTTAATGTTTTTCCCATAATCATTCAGAAATCTTCGTGTTTGCTTTTGTCGGGCTTCTTCTGTCATTGTTGCCCAGAAGCTGATGTCAGTCTTGTGGTGCTGGTAGTTTTCTGCCAATCTGTAATTTCCTGTGTCGCGTATGGCTCTTACTCGTTCCTCCTGTTCACCTTTGACGAGGTTATACAGTGTATTAATAAATCGTGGTAAATCTTGTTGTCACCACTGTGTTGCATTTTTTAAGACATGATTTGCACTTTCACACTTGTTGTTTGTCCAACACTTTGAAAGTTTTCCTTGTCTAGTCGGTTTGATCACGTGTTCAATGAGTAAATGTTGAAGTTTTGTTTCGAAGTAATCGAGAAATGTTCGTTTGTTTGAATGCTGACTTTCTTTTTCTGTTATTTTCTTTTTTAGATGGCTGAGCCAATGTATCGTCGTCTAACGCGTCAATTAGTCTGTTTGCACCGTATATATTAGTAATTTTACGTACAACTTATATAAGTAGATACAACATTGCAAATTTATATCAGCACTTTGACATACGTTATGACAACGACTTTTTAAAACATCTATACTTATTTAACATGAAATTCCAATAGTTGTTATTCGGAACTCGTGTACGACTCAGTTTACTACTAATGTGCCATGACAAGAAGATTTGTATCAGTTGGGTTTCATATGCTTTAATCTGTAGACAATTACGACAATTATCACTAGCTCGGCATGAAAACTTAATTGAGGTTGATAGGTCAGCATTGATAGGTGCGAACAAATGACAAATATTATTGCGATTCAAAAAAAACGTGTGAATATGTGAAGAATATGTGAAGATTCGGGACCGGAAAATGACTTCGAAATACTGAAAAATTTGAATTAAGAAAATTGGATATAAGCGTTCAAAATTTAAATTAAAATACGAAAGCTTCTATTTGGGACCGAATTTAACTCCGAAATAATCCAGAATTCCAATAAATGAACTTCAGTTTAACGGTGTTCAGCTGTATGTATAAGTATTCAGCAGACGCTATAAAGATATTGGAGCACATAAAACAATGTGTGATTTTCTAGCCCCTTTCCGCTACGAGCCCTTCCTGTGGTGCTCGCCCCTTTCCGTTACTCGTATTGTACGGCATTCAAAAATATTGAAAAGTTAAATCATTTCTTGAGGAATTTGAATGAAATTAAAAATATAAACACAATGTAAGGTGCTGTTTATGAAAATACCAATAAATGTTTTAAATTAAGGCCCTTTCCGAACACCAAAAGCCCTTTCCGCGGAAAAGGTTCCTTTCCGCTATTCAGTCATACCGTTATCTGCCTGTGACTAATTTGTGTCAATTCATCAAGCCTGTCCCAGGTTTTAATCAATTTTATTGCCAGAAACCAAAAAATGGTCAGCTTATGGGGGATGGCTATTTCGTGCCACTACCGTTTCGTGCCACTGATATTTGTCTAGGGTATTGAACAATGTTTTAATATTTGTATGTATTCACTATCAATATTGTTAATTTATTATATATAAACTGTAAAATAAATCTTCAAAACTTAACATACACATAACCTGAATAAATAGTCTTCAAATACAACAATGTTGTTTTTAAATTGCCCAGAGGTGACAGCCAAAGGTGCGAAAGTTTCCCTATATTATTCACACCTATCTGGCTAGTATACTACTGGGACGAAACAACTACCGGTACCCCTTTTCAACACACATATCAGTGGCACAAAACTGTAGTTGCACAAAACTACCGTAAACCCAGCTAATAATGAGACGGTTGTCTTATGATAAAATCACATTTTTGTTTTTAGAGACAAAAATACACTGAACAAAATTTAGGATATATTTTAAAATAAAGGTACATGTAGGTTCTCTTTATCCAGTATTTTTTTTTTACTCAACAGTCAACCATTTTCTAAATTTTGAAAATCCATATGGGCATGGTGCACCTAACCGACATTTGTTTGGTCTGAAGCTATAGCATAGAACAATTCAAGATACCACTTTCTTTTGACAGATACCAAAAGAGAAACTTCGCTACTGTGTTGGAGCAATTCTCAGCGAAGAGGGTGTCAAAGTAGAAAAAGAGCTCCTTGATACTATGACAGCTGAGGGATTTAAAGTGATCAAACTTCCAAAAGTTGCTCATTGTGTGAAGACATCCTTTCCATACATAAATGTAATGTCCATTATGATTGCGGTGTGGAGAGTGTACCCCAAGTTGTCGCAGTATATCAAGGTATAGTATGGAATACAATTGTTTTAAGTTAATGTCTGGAATCTACATGTACACTGTATATAAGCATGATTTGATCTTTTCCAGAAATCTAGTTTTTGTAAGAAAACAAGATCCAATTCATAGAGATTGTCAAGTAGTTTATTTTACAATAGAGATTGCCTTATCAGTTTTTTAATCATACTTACAACTTACATCGGATCAAAACTCTTCATGTATATTGTTCTTGCAAACTTATAAGCTGTACATGTACATGAATTATTATAAAACTGAATTACAACTTCATTTCTTTTGGCGCTAATTATTCCACATGTGGTTGGTACTTTCGCTCATTTGGCAAAAAGAATTGTTCTAATGTTATATTTGATTTATTACAGGAGCATGCACTGTGTGCCTACCCAATGATAGAAATCTATGAGAAGAACTTCATTCAGTTCATGGCACCCCTGTCCCAGCAAGACGACTTCTTTGTTCCAGAGGCCAATGAAAACATTCCGGAAGAGTATTCAGAGAACCAGGCTGATGTATCACATGACGAGTCCATGTTGGATTGGACACGTGACAATGTCTCGCGGTCCAGCCGGGGTTCCTCAACTTCCTCATTTAGTCGCAGTTATGTGAGCAGTCGTTATGAGACTGATGACATAACTGATGAGGAATCTGAGGCCGAAGGTGGGCAGAGCGTTCAGGACGATGAGGTGACCTCCACTGTCGACGTGCGAGCGTCCAAGGCATGCACAAATCTTCTGGAGGAGGCAGAGAAGCAAGAGAAACTTGTCACTGAGGAAGAGATTCTCATGACGGACGAGAAGGATGATCTGAAGCTGAGCGCAGATGATTCCCTCAACATCAACGATGATTCCGGTGTCTGCTCTGGTCGCACTTCCACTAGCCCCAACGAGTCGACCGACATGGGACATGTACCCGCTGTTGCTTGTGATGCTGATGGCAATGAATCTTCCTCGTCTTTTGAGGAAATCCATGCTGACAGTGTGAAGGAGGCCATGTCAAGTTTCGCTGAGGCTTAGGTTGTTTTGTTGATGTGATTGTTGTTAAGGGTATTATTTCAGATGTTCTTTGTTTATCCACCTGTATTTGAATCTGAACATTTAATCCGTGTGGTTTTATACATTTACATGTACCACCTCAAAAACATTATGTCAGAACAAAGTTATTTCTTCCTTAATATTACACATTTTTTAAAGAACAATTAAAATTGTTTAACTATCACTTTTCATACAGATAGTAAAATTTTGTTAATAGCATTAAGAGACTTATGAGGCAGACTGTCTTATGTGCTTGCATAGTTTTGGGCTGTAGCAACTTCTGCTTTTACTGCTATATCTGAAATTCAAATATCAAACACACATATAGTTTTCATGAGAGGTAAGTGAATATGTATCAAAATCATACACAGGAGTGTTTAGATGGTGTATTGTGTTTTTTTGTATAAAATGCTAAGGCGTAAAAGTTTTGGAAACAGATGTGTTTAAAATGTATGTTATATTTAACAGAGGTTGTAATAAATATGTAAAGAAAAAAAAACATATAATTATTTCAGGCTTACTGAAGTGTCAAAAAGATATTTTGAATTCTGTGCCAGTATTTACAGTACTCCTTAAAAAATATTAATTCCAACGGTACTTGAGTTAATTTTTTTAATCAAATATGGATTTTGTGGGCAATATTTAGTGTTTATAAATCTGAAGTATTTCCACAAATGTAAGCATACAGGTCTTTCACATTCCACATGTTTAATTCAGGTATTTCATAATAAAACCTGTTATCATTATACAAGTTTACTTCTACATGTGTTACCAGTGTATTTTCAAGTGTGACCAGGGCGGCAGGTATTTCACAGTCAAATCTGTTATTGGTATTAAAGCTTACTTCTAAATGTTTTACCAGTGAATGTCTATCAATTCAATTGGTTAATTGTTGGGTGGTATATGTAACATGCATTTCGTCTTAAGAAATGATGTAAGGTGAAATGTATATGTTGTTCCAGAATGCATTTTTGTGTTTGTTAGTTGCATGATATAATATTGTTAAACTTACTTTTTCAAACAATTTGCACGAACAACACAAAAAGGAAGTGTAGATTTAAATGGCCTAAAAAAAGCAAAATGTTTTTCGATTTTGTTAAAACTTGTTTTACGTTGTTCTTCACAATTAATACTGCTGACCTGATCACATTGCAGATGAGATTAGATGTATTGTGTTAATTTTTGCATGCCAGACATATGTTGTACTTGTTGTTATATACTTCTGAACATAGTTATTACAAGTACACATTTTAAATGGTTAAAAAACCTGTGTAAACATAGCAGTTTCAGTCTTAAATAAGTCTGTGTTTTTGTCATTTATCTTGTTTTCACTCTGTAACTAATGTAGTGTTTGGGTTAAGAAAGATATGCATTTGATAACATTTAGTATTCAATTCATGGTATTTCTAAGAGAACAATTTGTTTTGTTTTTCCAAGATATTCATTCACAATTATAATAAAACCGAAATGCATGTGCATTGTTTAAAAGAACCTTTTGTATAACAATTGATACGCATTTGAATGAAACTGATGTATGCACTGTGTGGCAAAAATGAGAAAATGTGTGTAGTGAAACCAGCTGATTTTGGTGTAACATTGCATTTATGTCTCAAATACTCATAATAGATTTAAAACTTATTTCTAGTACTGGTAATATATTTTATCATCAATCGTTCCATTTGTGATACCTTAAAACAAACACTGCAGGTAACTTATTTATATGTATTACACTGTTTTTTTTTTGTTCTATGTATGGAAATTGTAAAGAAAAATGGACAGCAATATATTGTTGAAAGTTGATAATAATTTATAAGTGCAATTTGGTTCCAACCAAAAATAATGCAATATTGATTTATCAGTCTCGTAAAATTGCTATCAGTGGACTAGTGTAACATTAATGAATGAAAGTAAAAAAGAATGACTTAACATCATAATTCATCATTGCAGTGGAGAAGTACCATTATCATTGTGATGTAAAATGAATGTGAAGTAATTTTACTGCTAAAATGAACCAAGCATTAGGGGCCATTCATTATATGAAGAGTTGTGTTTAATTTTCTGATTATCACGCAATTTATAGGGAAAAAAGACACGAAATAAAGGTAGTTCAAGGCCTTCAAAAGTGAAAAAAATATCACTTACTAGATTGAAAATATTATTTATATGAAAATATTATTAATATATTTATAATAACTTTCCAACATGAACATGTTCCTTTTTTCTATGTACATTGTAACTTGATTCTGGTACAAAATCCGAAAAAAAAATGTTTTTTTTTCTTTTAAGTGTATTTGAATACCTATATTAATGCAGAAAATTCAGTGTCTGGTGAATGTTAATACAGGCTATAATTTATTTTAATGGTTAATGATTATACAGAAGTGTGTATCTATATTTCCCCAATTTGCATTTGCCAAGTCTTTCGTTATAACCTGCCACAATATGCTGTTCTGCCTGTAGTGTTGATCTGTTATAGACGTCATCAAAATTATTATATGTACTCGGATAAGCAGAAATCACAGTTATATGCATTTATCATTACTTGTATATATTTATTATTTCTTATGTACCATTGTTGAAGGAACTCTTACGTTTATTTATCAGAATTATATGTGGAGCATTACGTTGTTTATTCATTTTTTTTCATGTACTCAAGTTTGTTGTTGGTTGTATCTGCAAAGCTGGTTTATAATTACATTGAACATTCATGTTTATTATTGCAAATAGCTGCTTGCTTACTTTATAAACAATAAAGGAAACCGCAACTATAAGCTTGTGTTATTCATTTTTGGTCTTTCAAGTTTATGTTGGTAGCAAGTGGTGTTAATTATTGCACTTACGAGGATGATGGCGATATCGGATTGTCATAAAGATCGTTTATGATTAACAGTGATGAACTGATGATGGATGGCTATGATGAGGACGGGGCCCCATTTTTTGAATGATGAGAAGGATTGAATGAATAATAATCCGAAGAAAGAGGGACCACACTGAGGATTATGACTACAGTGAACGTAATGATGAAAATGGGCTTTCTATGTATAATTGGACTTGAAATTGTTGTGACGACATTCAAATCTGGGAGAAAAACACATACTTTTTATTTTATCTCGTTAGTAATACATGGAGATCATTTCAAAGTCATGTTACTATTTGTGCATTGAACATTAATCATGATATGAGCAAAATATTGCATTATGCTTGTATATTGTATGTCAGATGATTGTTAAATATGATAACCGGCACCTCTTGATATTGGGCAATACAGTAAGAACAAGATTGCCGAGAGCAATAGCAGATCAGCAACCTAGTGATGATGCAATAGCACCACAACATCTTCCCCCTAGGTCGCTTGGTCGAGATACGCACTAAACACTTGAGCCTACTACCCGTTCTTCATTGGTTGCTATAGTGACTCATAGACATCAAGGAATAAAATAGGAAGTCCCGACTATTGCTTTATGTAACCTTAAAACTGTACGTCTTCGTGTGAATCTCTGCCTAATGGTCACCGCCACACGAAGACGTACACCGAAAGGTATCCGGACAAACGGCACCCGGACAATCGGCACCCAGTGTTTTTTTGCAATCCCGGACAAACGGCACCCAGTAAATTTGTCAACGCGGACAAACGGCACCCAATAAATTCGTCGACCCGGACAATCGGCACCCGATTAAATTGTATACCCGGACAAACGGCACCCGATATAAGGTTATGAATGTTTGATGTTTTACCATTAAAGATATTGACACCTTGTTTGACTTTATCGTACGCAAAAAATACCGTTATGCTTATGTTTTCAAACCAATTAGCGGATTAGACCTATCAGTACGATAAAGTCCAACAATGTGTCTAATGTCTATATTGGTAACAAAAACAAACATTAAATGTTTCATTATAACCTTATATCGGGTGCCGTATGTCCGGGTAAACAATTTAATCGGGTGCCGATTGTCCGGGTCGACAAATTTATCGGGTGCCGTTTGAAATTTTCAAACTTACAAAAACTTTACATCAAACATGTTGCGTTTTACCGTGGTATTTTATCATCATTCCGTGACATATAGGGAACACGAGATAAGCCCTTACATAACATCATTACAATTAACCTGAAGTTGTTTAATTATACTTATTGCATCATTTGGTAAATAATTGTGTTTATACAATGAAGCGCATTTACTTATCCATTCTTTGAATTTAAACTGAAAGAAGTCTGTTTTTGTATGAAATCTTATTTATTCACAAAGTCAATTTAACCATCTTCTATTTACAAAGAATTAATGGCATTGGCCTTGTTTGTATCTTGAGTCAAACTATTCATCATTTAAAAAACTTCTTCGTGTTTAAATACGGACTTCGAGCCTCTGTCTGTCTGCCAGTCTGTCAGAAAAAAATGAACGGTCAAATCAGGTACTTGATTCCCAGATAGAATGTCCTTCTCAGCCCACCTCGTATTGATTGAAAGAGCATAGTCTGATGTAACTCGTGATAACATACGGCCAATAACTTTATTGATTTACGGCCTTAACTTATAGTATGACAAACGTTGCTCTGTTCAAAGATTCGTTTGCAAAAAAAAATGGCGTGTGTGCCGCCTTGAAAGAGGGAAGCATGTGTGCGGGTTTGCCATATTAATTAAGAAAGACGTTTAATTTAAGTAGGAGTTGGACCACGCCATGAAGAACTAGGTGGACTGGGGACGTTCCAAATTGGTAACAAGAAGTCTGTAGAAACGCTTTCACGAAGGTCTTTTATAAGTACGTAGTCCTATAATAAAACGTACACTTACAAAGCTTGTTGAAAACGGAGAGATGTCCTGAGATCTCTTTTTTAAGCTTTGAAGGAAAACTGAAGTTTTTAAGATCTGATAAGTGTAACTTTATGTATTTAAAATGGTTTAATATGTAACATTAAATGGAAAGATTATGTCTGCAAAATGCATTAAAATGCTGGTACAAACAACTTTTTTTTACTTCTGAATACAGTTTGGCAAATTCAAAGAATTTGATTTATGTAGACATAAGAACATTTGTCGGAACGCCTGGAGGAAGCTGGCCGGCGGCCTATGCCCCAGACGGGACCACAGGCGAAGTTGAGATGATAAGAACAGTTGTTCGGAAAAATTGATATATTTCTAAAGAAAGAAAAAAGTATTTAAATAGTTGATGCACAGTTTTCATACGCTCGCGACATAATTAGAAGGGCACTGTAAAATGTGTGCTAAAACTTGAAAACTTCATTTCTAGAACGCACCGGCCAGCGTTGAGCAACTGAGATTAGAATTATTAATTCTGTATGCTTCGAGACTTGCTTTGCAAATAAGTAGTAAGTAAAAAAATGTTCCTTTTTGCCTATAATTATATCAGTGAGAAATAACTATATTGAATTGTTATTTTTAAATCTATACTTTTATGGCAAGATACACTTTTGTATGTTTCATTTGGAAAAAATAAGAATTCTGCGTATGTCATTATATGTTCTGCGGTATCAAATATCAAGCAATTAACAATTTGTGATTCGCACGAAAATTTCGTGCACCACGATGTCAGATGTAAAACAATCGAAACAATCATGGAATGCTCGAAAAGCCCGTGAAACAATTTCCACAATTTGTGAAAGCTCGGGAAGTTCGTGGACAATGGGCGATTTGCCTCGATCACGTGACTTTGTTGTGGCACGAGATCAAAACATGAGTAGACGCTGATATTCGCAACAGCCTACCGTTTTACTAAGCTACATACGTAATTCGTAGACTAACGCACATATTTTAAATTCAGTATAGTTCCTTCAAATTCTTGCTTCATTGACATATGGTATGTTTTAATGAAATTCATAATATAATGTTATATTGCAAGCAAACATTAATTTGCATCATTCTGAAATAAATGAAATTCAATTATTTTAAAATATGTGCGTAAGTCTAAGACTTGCGTAAGTTGCTTAGTAAAACGGTACCCACTGGAAACTATATTAAACGCATCATGTGTATGTTTTTTTAATAAGTTTTTTAACCGATCGTTTTTTTTCTTCTGTAATTAAATTGACTTTTTCTCGTTATTCTTTATTTTTGTTCACGTACGCTTCATTTTTTTGTTTACATATTTACGTTTCTTTGACACACGGCACCCGGATTTCAATCAACTTGATGGCATTTAATCACAAGTGTTGGGAGCGTGGCAAATTCACTAACCCTCCCCCCCACATGTTGAATGAAATAGTTGACTTAAACAATAATTAACAAATCGTTTTAATCACTTAAAAGGTGTGTTAAAATGTAGTTTTGTGACATATTGATAGTGTCTGATTATTGTTTAAGTCATTTATTTCACAAGGGTGTAGTTGGGGCTAGTAATGGGGATGAGGTAGTAATGGGGGTGCGGGTAGTGACATGCCCAACGTGTCAAAGCAGTGGTTTTTACAATATTTTTAAAATGACAAAGCATTAAAACATGCCTAATTACTCTTTAACCTTGTTAACTATGTATATTTGCAGTGCAGATAGGTAATACCTGGTAGAGGATACAGATTGACTTTTGGGTAGTTAAGTCAAAGGTCAAGGTCAAACTATTCAAATATGCAAACACAACAAATGGATAGACAATCTTTTCTGAAATATATAACTAAAAAAAGTATGGCTTACTTCTTCAATTGTGTTCTGAAGGTTTGTTATGTCTTTTAAAATATAACTTTTGTGTCAAAGGTCAAGGTCAACCTGGATGATAGTTGTGACATTGTCATGGCATTAACAAAATAACTCTTAAGTCTTGGTTCATTTAACTATGGTAGAATTGCTTTTGTCTTTAAGTAAATAAGTCTGTATTATAAAGTCGAAAGATTAAAGGTCAAGGTCAAAATTGACACATCATTTATACCATCTTGTTCAAATCTCGTTTGATATCGGCCGACTAGGGGCATAGGGTTCCCCCAAAGCCCATAGGCCATGGCACAGCCAACATCCCTTCATAATCTAGTGCGGTATTGCGATATCCGTTAATTGGCAAGACATCCTTTAATCTGCCGCAGACGTGTCTTAAAAAGAAGCCAATTAATAGCTATGGTGTTAGTTACTACCATGCGCGCATCACTTGGTTCATTGATTAGAGGAGAGGGTACTTGATTGCCAGATTTAAATAATTACATTACCTGGAGAGGGTAATGGCCTGTTACCCGGTTCATACGAAGATATAGTACGCCTGACACAAACCAACACAATATCGGACGTGGTGTATCTTACGGCATTTATATTATTTATTCCAATCCAGATTTATGAACATGATATGTTGGTAGTAATACTTTTGTTTCAAATCAATGCATTTCGAAATTCTTTAATAGTAAAATTTGAGGTCTTCGTGCAAGCGCGGTTAACGTGATCAAACTGTCCTCCTTAATTTAGATTTAAAAACTTTAAGTCCAACATATAACACCATACTTTGACACATATAACTCTTTAAATGTGCTCAGATTTTAATTTTGTAGAAAAGGTATATGTCAAGCACCATTACTTTAAGTTAAGTTCTTGTTGCAACAAATTGGTAGCATACATATCGACTTGTTAGTCAGTTAAAGCTACCATATCTATTTACCACAAAGTCAGCTATTGACATTAGAAGAAACTATTTAGCTCAAGGAGACAAACAATAGATTTGCATAACCTTATGACAATAACAAACGACCTTTGCATCCTAAAGTCAACACTTACATTACTTATTTTTACTGATATATTATATTATATTGCATTCTAAGAAAGAAATGCCAGTATCATGCCATACAAGAGTCCTACATGTTAATATAACATAATATTTTCATAAAAAAACAAAACATTTTGACACATTTAGTAAATGATGCATAAACTAAATAAAGTTCATATATAATCATCATTGCATTATAATGTGTTCAAATAAGGATGAAGGCTATGATAAATATATTTTAATGTCCCCCAGTCTATACTGGGGGACATATTGTTTTTGCCCTGTCCGTTTGTTTGTTGGTTTGCACAAACTTTAACATTGGCCATAACTTTTGCAATATTGAAGATAGCAACTTTGGCATGCATGTGTATCGCATGGAGCTGCTCATTTTGAGTGGTGAAAGGTCAAGGTCATCCTTTAAGGTCAAAGGTCAAATATATGGGTCAAAATCACTAAAAAGGGGACATAGTGTTTCACAAACACACCACTTGTTTAAATCTAAAAATACTACATTTGCCCAAATGTTACAAACCTTAGCGTAGCATGAACAAATACTCTTGTGACTGTAGTGAATTGTAATTATAATACAATATTTGAGCAATATTGCATTGTTTATTATAAATATGTATATGCTATGCTAGATTTCAGTTAAGGGTGTAATTTTATTTCACATGTGTTTATAGAATATAGAAAAACTATTTTCACGAGTGGCGCTAAGTAAATCTTTAAGCGATTCTTGAATGCACTTGTATTATTGCATTCCGTATACGTCTTTTTTATCTGGAAACTGTGAAGACGAAAGGTTTGTAGTTTTCATAAATTATTGATATGAATAAAATGTTTGACTGTTTGCCGTTCATAGCATTGATTGTTATTACAATCATTATCAAATTAAAGTAATTATTTTTTGGTCAATCCCACCCATCATTCAAATTAGGCAAATTGTGTTCTTTATGACTCCTTAAATATCGTTAATGGGCAAAATGTCGAAACGAAAGGATACGGGTCCTTTAAATTCTGTAGTTCTCCAACTCTCTCATCATGATTTCCAAATTAAAAAAGTTTTATAATTAACCAGTTTAGTAATTCCTTTTCTACATATTTTGTTTTCGATTGGATTTCCCATGCTTTGCTAAGATAATTATTCAGCCCTATAATTGAAGGTAATAGACCCTTTCTCTTGCATACACATATATACTTTTTAATTTCTAGTATGAGAATATTAAAATCAGTCATGTTAATACTTGTACACCCAAATAACATTGTTTGACATGAAATCTCAGTACATTTTTGCACATTATGTGATCTTAAAAATTCTACAACATAATTTACAATTCTCTTTGTAAAAATGCAGTCGCAGAATAGATGTAATTGGGTTTCTTAATTTTCACTACAAAAGGAACATAAATTGTCATGAACAATGTTCATTTTAAATAACAAAGATTGGGTTCCTAAGATTCTGTCGAAAATTCTTGTCTGGAACCACTGATTGTATGTGTCTCTAGATATAATAAAAACAAGTGCATGCAGTTTTGTCCATTCAACGTTATTAAAAAGTGTATTCCATTTTGAATGACAAGTGGTTATATCTGTATTATAGCTAAAACATGTATACACAAGTTTGTTTTGATTTCACCCAAATACTATGTTATTCAAGTAAAATGATATAATTGCACAATGTATATATGGCTTTTTTATAAATGGAAGTCCTGATAAGCTGATAAATGCTTTCACAGTTCTTATTAAACCTTCATAAAATAGGAAGTCAATTTTAACACCAATGGGATTTTCTATTACAGATTGTTAAATAAATTCTCCAGAAGTGTACAATATATCTCTTAAATATCTAATTCCCCTATCATACATATTTTTATTATATATAATATTCATACCTATCTTAAAATTGTGGTTATAAAATAAAGGCATATCAAGGATATCTGCACACTTACTGACATTTTGTTTATTAATATACTCAATGTTACATGTAAGGACATCTCTCCAAAAGCTATTTTTTAAACGTATGATTATTTTATGCCTATATAATTTTTTCCTAAATAAAGGGAGACTGTACGATTTTCATATCTGTTGTAATATGTTGATAAAAAAATGTTACAATAACACAAAATAGGCAAGAAAAATTATATATTGAAGACGAATTTCTTAAAATGCAGCAAAGGCAAGTACTGTACTCGTATTTGCTAGAAAACAAAATTGTGTCTTTGTGTCGTATGAACGAATCTGCACTAAAACTAAATTTAGATTCACATTGTACATGCATGATATAAATGCTGGCGAATTCGGCTGGAAGCCTTTTTCGATTTCAGAATTAAACATCTGGCTTATATTTCGCATTTTTCGACACATGTTCTTCTTATCTTTTATTTTAATTTATATTGAAATATATGTATAACAAGTTTTTTTACACATTTTATATAAATTCATAAATATTTGACAAAATCGTACAGTCTCCCTTTAAACATTTTCTTCACATCAAAAATAGAATATACTAGTTGGAAACATTTTCCATCACATCAAAAATAGAATATACTAGTTGGAAACATTTTCCATCACTTAATATAATTTTCCTTTACCAGGTCATTTTCATAGTTTTTTGAAAAGCATATATATCATTCATGGCAATTCCTCCATTTTCATATGATTTAATAGCAATAGTTTGTTAAATATGTGCTGGTCCATCCCATACAAAATTCAAGAATAGGCTATTTATTTGTTTTAAAACTTTTTCTCCTGGGCTTGGAAGAGCTATAAACAGGTGTATAAAAAGGGGAAGTAATAGTGATTTAACGAAAGTTATCTTTCTTAGGGGTGTTTAAGTTCTTCTTTTCCAAAAAAATATGATATTTTGCAGCTTTTCAAGTTTACTTGAGACGTTTATTTCTATCATTTTTCTAAAATCAACATCAAATAATATTCCTAAAACTTAAAAGTTTGTTGTGTCCCAGACTAGTTTATATTTATTTTTTATTGAGTGTATGCTAAACTTTTTGGATCCAATCCATATAAGATTTGTTTTGTCATAATTGATTTGTAAACCAGAACATAAAGCAAAGTTATTTAAAATATCAAGGGTAGCATTGAGGGAAATATCGGTGCCATCCAGAAAGAGAGATGTATCATCAGCAAACTGAGAAATTTTATATTCAATATTGTCTATCACTATACCTTTAATTGCATTACAAATTCTTATTTTATTTGCCAACATTTCAGCACAAAGAATAAAAATATATGAACTAATTGGATCTCCTTGTCGGCAGCCCCTTTTTATTGTAATAAATTCTGATAAAAAAAACAACGATGATTTTAATAAATTTCGAGGTATTTTGTAGGAAAAGTGAAATCCACTTTTTCAATGTTGTACCAAAATAAAAATAATATAATGTTTTTTCTATAAAATCAAACTCAATAGTATCGAACGCCTTTTCTAATTCAATGGTCATTAAGAGTCCAGGGATATTGTTATCTTCTGTATATTTCATAATGTCATATAAAAGTCTGGTATTCTCACCTATATATCTGCCTTTAATAAATCCTGTCTGAGCTTTAGAAATAAGAGTATCAAGGATAGTTTTATCTGTTAGCAAAAGTCCCAGATGTAAGCTTATAAATTACATTTAAAAGCGTTAACGGCCTAAGGTTTTTCAGAAAATGTCTGGGTTTATTATCTTTAGGTATACATGTGATTATACCTTGTTTTTGAGTTACTGACATGGTTCCAGATGTTAAACCATAATTGAGGCTTCTCACTATAAAGTGGCCCAAATCTTTCCAAAAAAACTTTAAAAACATTCTGCTGTAAAACCATCTGATCCTGGGCTTTTTTCATGCTTCATATTTGTTTAAAGTAATTGATATTTCCTTAAGTCTAAGAAGGCTTTCCGTTGTCCTTCGTCGTTTTCGATGAAAGGGATACTTTTTCTAGAGGCATGTTGTGTTTCTAAGTTATAAAAATATTTTTTAGGGTTTTTCACCTTCATCAATCCACTTTGCCTTAAATATAATGAAAGCTCCTTTCATTTTAAAATTCCTAATGCCTAAGAGTTCCTGATTCCATAGATTGAGCTCTTCAATGTTTTCATTTGTTATTTTATTTCAATATCTTCAATTGCTTTTAAAATATAATATTATCTTTCTTATCTCTTTTTGGATTTGAAGCTCGAATATGATATGGTTTTTTCTATGATTTCCATTAATAAAGTTTCTTAAACAGTTGTTCATTTATGGTAAACTGTATTAAGTCATTTTCGATAGTATTAAGATATTCGATGTTATACACAGGTAAGTAATATTGCTGCTTTATTTCTTCAATGTTTTGTTTTATACATTGAATATATTCTAGGTCATAGAGTAACGAATTATTAAATTTCCACAGGCCCTTTCCATGTTCTAGTTTGCTAAAATTCAATTCCAACGTAATAGGGGAGTGATCTGATCTGTAGCTTGCGTTTATTTCCGATTTCCTGATACACTGACTGAAATCATTAGTTGTTAAAAATAAGTCCAATCTTGCTTGTTGGGCAGTGTTAGGCTTTCGCCAAGTGAAACAGTTTGCATCGCCATTTATGACTCTAAACGTATCTATTAGGTTTTTATCATTGATTACAGAAGATAACAATTCCCTCGACTTCTTCTTATTATTTAATGTTTTATAGTTGGCATAATCAATTTTCACATCAAGTACTAAATTAAAATCTACAATATAAGACATATTTCCTATGGTCTCTATTATATTAAACAATTTACTATAAAACAAAGGAGTATTATTATTTGGTGCATAAAGAGTGCACATAGTAAATCTATAGTCATCTATCATTAAATCGAGCATTAATAAATTTCCCTTTGTATCTTTTTCTTGATAGTGCACTTTTACATTTAGATTTGTCAAACATTTATAAAATAAAATACATACTCCTCTTGAATTAGAAGTGCCAAAACTAAAATAACATTCACCATCCCAATAAGAGTAAATTTGTTTTTCCATTGAAGAAGTGAAATGGCATTCCTGTAAACAATATATATGTGCATTTAGACCTTTTAGAAATTTAAAAACATCAACTCTTTTCGAAACATCATTTAGACCTCGACAGTTACATGATACAATCTTTAAATTATCCATTCTCAATACAAAGGATTACATTTTCGCTAACATACCATAGAAAACAGAATCAATTATCAATTACCGCAGTCAATACATAACAGCAGTCATTACACAATACATAATCGCAGTCATTACACAATACATAATCGCAGTCAATGCACAATACAATTTATCTTCGCCAAACAAACAAAAAGGCAATAAAAATATGCTAAAGTTTGCAAAACATTTCCTTAACTTAACACACAGCATGGCACACATAAACATATAAACAGAAAAGAATAAAAAAAATGACAAGAAAAGTGGGAAGTAAAACATATGCAGTGTACAAACAGTGCACGAAAAATTGCCCAAAATATAAGACATTAATATTTGGTACCTAAGGTTAAAACAAAAACACGCTAAACTGATCGTTTAATGGTCTACCCTCTAATTGTCTAATTCAATATTATTATAGGCAGCAATATTTAGACAACAAAGAATGACAGTCATGGCAAACATAGATACATTATACAGTTATATATGTAGGCTGAGCAATAGTTCAACTAATTGGAGCAAACACGGGGTGTTTGCATTAACATGAAGCTATTTAGATCCTTTCTTTTTACGGGTCGTCTCCAAAACACTCCAACAAGCGATTTAACAAACAATTTTCATCACAGCAACATGTTTTTTTATTTTCTTTATGTGTTAGTAATATCTGTTAATCTTATTTAGTATATAGTATGTTATGTCTAAAAAATCTATATTTTTCGGATCAGTTTTATTTTCTATGGTAGAAAACATGTTTTATAAATGCCGCTCAAGTAAGACATTTCATATCGATGTTACTCTGTAGAGTACAGTTATGCATGGAAACCACGAACAAACGTTAATATGTCAACTGTATATTTATAGAAAGAGTGACCTTTAGTAAATGATATAAGGATTTAAAGTACATTTGCGTTAATACCTCTGCCTTCCATGAGGAAGACTAAACAAAAACACTATTGGTCATCTCACTAACTAGTGTTAACAAGAGTTAATCAATAACACCTTTTTGTTCATTGGTAAAATGCTATTTAACACAGCAAAAACAAAGATAAATAAGTACTGCAACTATATTTTCCACAAACGTTTTCAAATCAAAATACAAGTGTTAACATCCCATTTATATGTTTAGAATTTCCAAAAATATCAATGATAATGGTAATATAAATATTATCACATTAACTTCTTGATTTGGAACATCCGCATTGTTATGGATGGACAATCAACAGGTGGACAGACTTCTTATGAGATTAAAGATGAAGAAATCAAGCATGGTAGTTACCACATTAATTTGGCCACCAAATCAGTATTTTATGTAGCAAATAAGGTAGCAAATTACGGTAATTAGATAAAATGGAATCAGTCTAATCAGCAGCAAATTAGTTAATCACATTATGAGATATGATAAACTTTGATATTGTATACATAAGGAGTATGATCGGCATATTATGCAACATAGTATAAGAAAATATTTAGTATGGAAAAACGTTTAAATTGTATACAAAGAGTTTGCTACGAAAAAAAAAACAATAATCTGTGGTGTACAATGTTATTCTTCAGCATTTGTATATATCA
The DNA here is from genome assembly GCA_007657795.1 of Dreissena rostriformis. Taxonomy (NCBI): domain Eukaryota; kingdom Metazoa; phylum Mollusca; class Bivalvia; order Myida; family Dreissenidae; genus Dreissena; species Dreissena rostriformis. The sequence goes on along the minus strand of VMBQ01001017.1, from coordinate 176,569 downwards.
AAAAGACAAACAATGCTTTAGACAATTTGATGAATTTTTCAAGGCAATCGACAAAAAAGTACACAGTGAGAAGTGGTTTACATACCGGTTGAAATGTGCAATACAAAATCTACAGTTTGTAGAGTATCCATGATTGTCACCATACTAAACACTGGCTCCTGTCTTGGGCTTCTTGTTTCTGTTCCGGAAATCACTGATTGTATTGTCGAAATTGTCAAAAATGTCAAACTTTATTTATAAATCATATTATCTGTTCTTATTAAACCAATTGTATGATATGATACAACGTTTTTACAAAATTGAGCATGAAGATGAATTGTTTTCGATTTCTTTTTTATATACTTCCAAAGCCGCCTTTTCTTCCCTAAGATACTCTTCAAATTCAGCTTCAGCAGCTTTGACACCTTCAGCAGCTTTGTCAGCTGCAGCTTTTCTTTCAGCTTCGGCTTTTCTTGCAACTTCATAAGCTATAGCAGCTTTTCCACATTTGGCCATTCCAGCTTTGGCTTTTACTGCAGCTTTAGAAGCTTTAGCATAAGCTTTTCTAGCTTCAGCTACTTTTTCAGCTTTGGCTTTTTTTGTAGATTCAGCAGTTTGTTTCGCTTCTGTTTCAGCTCTGGTTTTTCTTGCAGGTGCAGCAGCTTCATTTGCTCTAGCACCGTCTGCTTCTCTATTAGCTTTGGCTACTGTTGCATCATCAGAAGATTTAGCAACTCTAATAGCTTCTGCAGAAGATTCCGAGCTGAAGTAGTGTGTACGCTTTTTTACATTTTCCCTGTCAATGAAAATGAACACATCTTCAATCATTTCTTGCCTTTCTGTTTGTGGGACCTTATTGTCTATATACAATTCCTTATGTTTACAAAACTTGAATACATGTGTTACTTCTTGATGTTGTTCCTTTAAATTGTCAGGAAAGTGTTGTTCAAGTGCATCTTCATTTTTAGTAAATGTCATTATAACAAAAGCGTAATCATTTGCTGCGTCTCCAAAGTACTCCATGATTGGTTGGAATTGATCTTTCACATCAGCAATTCTGTTTGGATCTATTACAAAACAAACTGCATGAAACCCTGGATGCAACACTTTCTCAGTTTGTAAGAGTTGCTCCTTTAAATATCCGTCACTTTGGCAAGAGGGATTATTCACTTGGAATTCCACAATCATTATTTTACGTCCATTGGTTTCCCCACTCTAAAAATACAAATAATAGTTATAAATTAGCAAGACTATAAACATTTCATCTGAATGCATCATGTCCCTGGGTTACTTTGCTGATGTTAACAAAGCATAGTAGCTGTAAAAATGTAGAAGCTTATAGATGTTATGATTTTTTATATTGGTATGATACAATATGTTGAATGGCAGCATTGTGTATGCCCTGTTTTGAAGAAGTAGCATATAGCTGTCACACTGTTCGTCTTAAGTGTTTAATCTAGAAGGTCAGAGGTGCATGGCGATTTACTAAAAAAGAGGGCATTTTGTTCATTGTCAGTCCGATACAAACGGGCATATTATATCAAACTTTTAAAGGGACTTGTTCACGGATTGGTAGATTGACAAAATTGAAAAAGAATGCTTTAGATTTGCAATTTTTCGTTGTAGTTATGTTATTCGCAAAGAAACAGTAATACTAAACATTCACCATGCTCTAAAATATCCATTATATGCATCTTTTGACGATTTGAAAGCCTGACAATTATTAAACGTTACAAACGCAAAACGATTTATGTATAACTTCTGAATCCCAGCTCACATACAAGCATGAATTGAGTGCATGCGCGCTGCATACATCCACTTATTGTTTACAAACAATGCCTCAAACAAAATCTGCGAGAGACAGTTAAAAAAGAGCAACACAGACCTGAGGTTAGCGATTTTGCTCGAAATTAAACAATCTTGGCGATCAGACTGAACGTTGGAAGCACATTAAAAGCATCCTTGGAACAGGCGTAGAAAGTGTTGTGGCTCAAACACTGACTGAATTTTAAGTTCGAAACGTTTTACTTTTGGCAAGGTTTTGCATGCTTACAAAGGCATTTAAGAAAACGTTTGGATAGGTATTTTGCTTTATCACATGGAGATTTTGTTCTGAATAAGTATTACTAGTATAATGTGTACTATGTGCGTTTAAAAAATAAGATTTTGTGTCTCTGGATGTTCATACCACAATTTCTTAAATTCGTTATAAATAACACTTCATCACCTGCCAAATGAAGCATGACATTAATGATAAATGTGAAATTTCTTCCATATATATTCAGTCATATTGACAAATAATCACGCATTATACATATTTTATTTATACATGATTAATTTCTTCTATATATAATGAAATATACTTGTATGCACATGTATGTTTTGTTTATTATATTATGTGAACAACTATCATAAAACGATATATTATTATACAGAGTTGTATATTCTCTCAATTACAAATTCATGTTTTTGTTTATTTATTTTAATATTTTAGCACTTTGATATTCTATCGCTAAATTAAGACAACCTTTCTTTTTTAGCTCTTTGAAAAGGCGTGACAGCCCAACTGTAACAAGTTAACCTTTCAGCATAATACTAAAACAGCAAGCTTTAGAAATACTTCCGCAAACTGCTAACTACCTTGTCTTAGTAGATTTCAATTGATAAAAATATTATATTTATGTTTAAAGAAGATTGTATGTACTGACTTGGTTATTAAATTAATGTTTATGTCCACGGTAGGGTGGCATATAGCAGTCGCACTGTCCGTCAGTGCATCCGTCTGTCCGTCTTGCATTCCGTTTCCGGAGTTTTTTGTATAAACACTTTCCGATTTTCACCTGATATTTGGTGTGTGAGTCTACCTGCATGACTTAAAGAGTTCGAGTTTCGTTCCTGTCCATTGATTTTTGGTTAAATTACGGATCTTGGACTTATTTTATTTTCTCTAGAATAACATTTTCCGTACTTTTTTCCTAAACGCTTGTAGATATTGACAAGATTTTAGGTGTATGAGTCTACCTACATGACTAACAGATCAAGTTCGAGTTTAATTCTGGTCCATTGATTTTTGGTGGAGCTACGGGCCTTGGACTTTTCTCTAGATTAATAATTTCTGGACTTATTTTCTAAACGCGTGCAGATATTGACCTGCTTTTTGGTGTGTGAGTCTACCAACATAACTTTCAGATCAAGCTCGAGTTTCGTCCTGGTCAATTGATTTTTTACCAAGTAAAGGGCCTTGGACTGGTTGGGGGCATTGTGTTTCACAAACACAGCTCTTGTTAATTTGTTTTTACTGGAGACTTTTAAAAAGATTATGTTATGAAAACTCGCAGGATAGTTTGTTCCCTGGAGCGTCCACATAACTTGTGTGGTGTTTTTTTATGCAATTATTTCAACACCATTCTCCTCCAACCTCTTGAAGGACAGTTATTCGTTATCTTTCAGTACAATTCTTCATGAAATGCACATGGAGTTCCACGCTTAATTTAACAGCACTATATGATTATAAATTTAATTGCAGTTTGCGATGATTAATGCATGTTTATTTTTTTTTTAACCTTAAAATACTATAAATATTGCTGCTGGATGAAAATGGCTCGGCTCATGCCGAAAATGGTTCAGGTCTGTTGAAAAACATGGCCACCAGGGGCTGGGCAGTTTTCTTTATAAGTCTATAGGGCAACCTTGTTAACACTCAGTCTAGAAGTTGCATTTACAGTCCAATTTTACTGAAACTTGGCCAGAACATTTATACTAATGATATCTCGGCTGAGTTTGAAGATTTTTCCGGTTCATTGAAAGACATGGCCATAAGGGGGCGTGCCAGTTTTCCTTACATGGCTTGGGTAAAACCTTGTTAACACTCTCGAATTCACATTTGAAGTCCAATCTTCATGAAACTTTGACAGACCATTTGTAATGTTATCTGGACCATGTTCAGAAATGGTTCCGGTCTGTTGAAAAACAAGGCCGCTTGGGGGCGGCGTAGTTTTCTTTAAATGGCTATTATGAAACCTTGTTAACAGTCTTGTAGTCACATTTTTATTCCAATCTTCATAAAACTTGATTAGAAGATTTGTCCTTATTATAATTTAGTAGATTTTGAAAATGGGCCATGTGCGTTTAAAAACTAGGTCACCGAGTCAAATGAAAGAAAAAGCGTGTAAACACTCTAGAAGTGACATTTTAATTCATTTTAAATCTTCATGAAACTTCTTCAGAACATGTGTTCTAATGATATCTAAGCCGAGTTTAGAAATGGTTCCAGTCCCATTTAAAGGATAGCCACCAGGGGTTGGGCAGTTTCCTTCCTATGTATTACTATTTATAGAGCTCACAGCATGTGTTACCTACCTGTGTCTGTTGGCATGCATTCACCACTGTGGGAGCATTTTCCGTAAACATGCTTTTTCCCAGAAGCGAGTTCCCGGTTGCACTTTTTCCATGGCCAGGAAGTCCAATCAGTAGAATTCTTAGATCTAACAATACAGAAACGACATTTATAGTACATTGTTTCATAACCAAAGGGGTCACATGATTTATAGATTCCTATATAGTAACATTGTCTTGTGGTCTTCTACTTAGTTGTACACAACAATTATAATGATCTTAGAAAACTTGTTCAGCTTGTTAAAATTGTCGCTTAAGGGTAATTGCAAAATTGAGTTGTTCACTATTCTGCTTTGAGCGCATATTTTTAGCTCATCTGAGGACAACGTACCCAGGGTGGGCTTTTGCGATCACCTTTTGTCCGCCGTTCCTAGTGCGGTGTGCGTCGTCAAAATTTACATTGTTAACAATCTAGAAGTCACATGTGTTGTCCAATATTCATGACACTTGGTCAGAACATTTGTCCCAATAATATCTTGGCCGAGTTTGAAACAGGGACACGTATGATAAAAAAAAACAAAAACACCAGATCAAATTGAAACAAATGCTTGGTAACACTCTGAAAGTCACATTCAGAGTCCAATCTTCATGAAAGATGGTTCTAATGATATGCAGGTTTATATTTTGTATACACTTATTTAAATCCAGACCCAAATGACCCGAAATTCCAAAGGTTTTTTAAATTTTGACCCGTCAATATTTTTTTTACCATTTTGAGCCCTATAATCAAGCTTGTACCAGTGTTGTATTTAACTAGATAGCAGCCATTTATGGGCAAAGAAGGAATTTTATCAGGCATTAAGATATTGCGAGGAAGTGCAGGGTACACTGACAATAACTCTTTTTATAGTATGTTTAAGAGGTAATGCCTTTTTTTATAAATGTATTTATGAATTATTACCTTTTGTTTAGTTTTCTTAAGCAAAACATTATTATAATTATGTAATTGATTGTAATAAAAATGCATATATCAAAAGAGGCATTATAGTTTGCCTTTTTTTTTCAATAAATAAATACAACTTATCTGTTTCCCCATCTTAAAAGGTCAAGGTGACACTTTTCGGTCAAAACATGAATTTGGGGGCATTTGTTTTACATACAAAAATTATCGAAATCATTGCGATAATTAATTGTTTCTGATATAAACGAAATGAAACTACAAGCAGGAGCAAAAAAAAAATGTATTGACGTTACTTAATAAAAATAACATAATCAGTCACGCATTCTGCAAAGAATATAATAAATTATATAACATTATATAAAAACTGTAAATTAATGATGAATTATAATTTGAAAGGAAATCTTAAACTATAGTTATCGGGTTGATGAATAATAAATAAGACACAGGACATAACATTTACATTTTCACATTGTAATATATAAACCATTTCTACTAAGTAAAGTACACATTTCACCTGTGAAACGCTCTGAATGAAGTATATGAAAGACCGGGTCAATTACAGTTTTTAGATGCCTCTTGACTTGTTTGTGAACATTGAGTTGTCCAATAAGTAGTGGCAACTTTATTTTTGAACAACTTCTAAATTTATTAAAACAAAACACTTAATATTTTATATGTATAATACATACAATACAACCTGGAGCAAAGTATTGTGTAAGAATAAACATAATTTGGTGCGATGTCGCTTATAAGTATGTATAGCACCAAGCAAGCAGTTGAAAATCAACCTTTATTAAACTTGGTCGGAATGTTTATCTTTATGATATTGACCAAGTGTGAATCTGGGTAATGTGGGGTAAAAACTAGGTCAACAGGTAAAGTCTTTGACAATTGGTTTACCTTGAACTTAGGTGAGTGATTCAGGATCATCATGGCCTTCTTTTAATTTGTGTTGCCATTGAAAACAATGCAATGTGCCCTGTTGCACTGCACTTTGTGTCAACCAAACTTAGGTATTGAACACCATGCAGTATTGTTATAAGTAATTTAGTATTTGAGTTAATTACCCACGACCCTGAACCAAAGGAGTATAACTCATAAAGGCGTGACAAACTTTATTTTTGAAACTGTTTAAAGAAGTCTCAATTTGTTGTTATGACATCTTGGCAAGTTGATAATTGGTTTCATTCCAATTAATAAAGTGACATCCCGGGGTGTGACTTCAGTAATATTTGTAGAGCAGAAGATTGAACAGACTTGTAAATGTTTATACCTACCTCTACATGGTTACAAATACTTAATAATTGTTATATGGTCGAATAAAAAATGGCCTCCTTAAATATCTGCTATTGTTTGCTTTATCTAAATTGAAGTAAGTCAGAATTACTATGTCTTTACACAAATCAAACCTGTTTCATGTGGTGGTAAAAAAACACTCTGTCAGCAGCCATATTTATTACCATAACAATACCAAAGCTGCTCAGAAGACTTAGGTTATTTTGGGTTTAAGTTGCCAGGTCTAAGGCCTTTATGCACTATTGTTCATTAATTTTGAAAAACTTACAGTGATGTCGGGTTACACAATTTTTAAAAATTGCTTAAATTGTACAATGCACATGGGAATAAGGACTAAAATATAGTGATTACCTTTTTTGGACTTCTCCAATTCTAACGCACGTAGATTTTTCAGATAAAAGTCTCTAGCTCTGTCTTCAATCCGTCTTGTCAGTCTGTTTTGGAAGTAAGGTCTTGATGCTTCAGCATTGGCTTTATCTATTGCAGTCAAAATGTTCCAAACCATCCATTCCTTACGATCTTCAAGGGCTTTGTTATCGATGAACAAAAGTTTGTTTCTACATCTTTTTATTAGCTCTTGAAGTGCCTTTTGTCCTTCATCTTCAGGATTTATTTCTCCTTCTTGAATGAAGTTCATCATTTCTGTTTCTGATTCCATGTCAGTCCAAATGACAAATGCATATTCATCAACACCTTTACCAAAAAATTTGAAGAACAATTTAACAGTTTCGACCATTTCCTTAGAAAATCGATCTGGACGTAGCACTAAGCAGATAGCATTGAAGCCAGGTAAAACCAATCCGACGCACTCGGCTATTTGTTGATACACAGTTTCGTCATTGGATGAGGTATCAAAAATGCCAGGTGTGTCTACAACGTCTAATTTTCTTCCAAATCTTTGTCCTACCTGCAATAAATTTGCTACTATTTTATGAATTGTTAATCAAAATGCAAACAAAACTGCTTTAACTAAAGCTTATTTCACTAGGAAAGACCATACAATTATAATGATTCCCCGCAGGACATGTACATATAGTTGCCGCTTTGTACATTCGTTAAAATTATAATTGTTATGGAATTGAGTTTCAGTGGATCTTAAACAAGAGTCCTTAATAATGGTTTCCAGTTGGGCCTAGTAAAAATCAATGTCACTGTTACTAATTAAAAAAGGCTTCTACTCAATTACTAGAGTTTGGATGGAAATCTTTTGCACAGATATTGCACAGACATGGTGTGTGTAGGAAGTTTACACAATGACCTAGTATGGAATCGCANAAAAAAAAAAAAAAAAAAAAAAAAAAAAAAACAGGTGGATACCAGTCTATAACTTTAACCTTTTAATGAAACTATGGACCTAGTTAGAACGCATGGAGACCTTGCCAGGAATTGCATTTGGAGCTAGTCGGGTCAAGGTCAATTTCACTGTAAGTAAGGATAGAACAATGGTTTTTGCTTAAAAACTTGAGCTTGGATGGAGGTATTGCATTCAGATGCATTAAAAAAAAAATACTAACAGATTAAACAAGTAATATTTCAAAAAGTTTATTTTTAATGTAACAATTTTTAATGTATCATTGAACACGACACTGTATTGTGCATGTAGCATGCCAATATCCAAATAACATAACTTAAATGTATGTCTTTAATGTATGATTTAAAAAGTGTTGCTCACATTATTCTTATCACCACCTTTGATAAATTTGTTCATTTACATGTCATGCACACCCACATCCTTTTGAAGTGAATCATTCCTCATTGAATGATGATATGAATAATCTTGGTCTTTTGCAAAATATAACAACCTGGCATTTCGCATTTAACACCGAGTATAATTAATGCAATAAGTTTGCTTTTGGTATTTGCACAAACAAATTTTATATGTTTTTTTCATTTGAATTTTTAAGTATTTTTACTGCAGACTTTGTACGAAACTAAAATTTACAAATAAATGTCACTTAATCACGTGAATTGATTTCTATTGATTATATTGAAATTGCATAAAGCTGAATGTCCATGATACCCTATGAAACTTGAAGGCAATAACATAGTGATGTGATGCTACCTTCAGGATGTTTTACTCCTATTTCATGTAAAATTTCACTTGAACAGAACCTTAAAAGTTTAAGAAACGGAAACTTACATAAAAAAATGTAACGAGATACTCCTCCGATATAATGGGAATTTAACGAAAAAAAAACTGTTTTGAGAAGATAATTCCTCTGATTAATGAAAAAGCCCTCACAAGTTTAGTAGAATTGATTTGCATGATGGGTCAGGGTCCCGAGTGCATGCTCTGCGGTCAAATGTCAAATTTGCATTTCAAGGTCTTAGATAAAATTTATCAATATATTTATTTACGTATGTTTATGATCAATAAATCAGTCCTTTAAACTTTGTCTGGAACACAATTTGGGAAAGCATGAATATATTTTTAAACTATAACTAGACAAAAGTAATCAGAAGATTGTCTGATGTAAGAGCCAGGCCTCTAGGTCCAACAGCAAGGTTGCAATACAATGTGGAATGTCAAATTTATTAAATCATTCCTAAACACTTTTAAGATCATAATTATGTATGTTAATTATGTGGTCTGTGGGTGGGTTGTTGGGCAGGTGGTTGTGTGGGTGGGTGGGTGGTTGGTGTTGTTTGGTCTGTCCGACCGGATTTCGTGTAACTTTTACTTCATGTAGGGTATTTTAATATAACTTCCAATTATCATTCTTCAAGACCAGACCATCACTGTTTCGCAAAGAATTCCCATGATCCTTGGTTAAAATTCACGGTCACAATTCAAGTTCAAAGGTAATACATTTTAGTTCCTGCTTTGTAACATAAAGTTTTTTATATAACTTTAATTATGACATATGCCATGACCAGATAAAATGTTGCATACAACAACCATACTCCTTTGTCAAAGGTCATGGTCACAATTCAATGTACAAATTAAACAAAGTTCCTTTAAGCTCTGTTACTTCAACATGCCTGGAATGATTTTGAAATAACTTTGGCTTATTTCCCATGACCTGATGATATGTCGCATACAACTCACAAGCTCCACAGTGAATGCTCAAGTTCAAAATTCAAGGTCAAATTTCATATATGTTCATTGTTACTATGTAACCTTTAAATCCTTAAAGCATTTAATTATAACTTTTAATTATTATTTCCTATGACCAAACAAGTTGTTAAAGGTCAAGGTCACAATTTAAGGTCAGGATAATACATTTTAATTTTACCTCTGTAATTTTTACATACTTTGGAGGATTTTAATTTTGGATTATTAGTCCCAATGAAAAGACAATATGTGCAACTTTCAAGGCCCGGGCTCATCAGTTAAAGGTCAAGGTCACAATTACCGTCAAAGTTTGTGAATTAATCATGTTTCCTTATTTTTGTATTGTCTGGGCATTTGTTTATATCACTTCAGATTGTAAATCCCCATTATCAGATAATGTGTCATGTGTAATAGTTCTTATCGCTCCTCAGTGCAAGGTCTGAGATCATACTTTTTATTTCCATTCTGTGACTTTAAATGCACAAGAGTCTTATAGTATTTATAATTATTATTCGAATGATGACCATAGTCGGTTTCATATACAATGCCTATGCTCTTATGTGAAAGGTCACAAGGTTCATGAGTGTTCATGAAAAAAGCGTCTGTCAGTTACACTGATATTGTTTTTTTCAACATACCTTCCTTTTATACTTCTTTGTAACTGATATTGGGCTCTTTCCCTCATCAAATCCTTCTTCTTTTTTGATTCCGAGAAGTGAGTTTCCTGTTGAACTTTTGCCATGGCCGGTATGTCCAGCAAGAAGTATTCTTAGATCTGGATAAAATATTATAAGAATTTAATATAATTTGCTGACCTTTGTGATTATTGTTGTAAAATGAAATAAATTTAGGTGTCATGTATTGCATTTTAACATGAGATACTTTTGATAAGAAAACCAGTTTTACATTACCAGTGGTGCAATTCATTTCTTTTGGTGGTACATCTTGTTTCAGCTGGTCTAAACAAAAAATATCATTTTTTTAAAACAAAAGTGCAAAATTATACAAATACAATTCAAAACACAATAGAGCCCTGCATGAGAATGCATTTGTGACACTTCGACCTTTGATTGACTGATCCCCAAGCTCCCTTGCAAAATAAATTAATTTGTACAAAAACAGTGATAAATACCGCATACTGTGATATATTGGTATACAATTAAAAAGAAACATAATAAGGTCAAATAATCTTAATAATACAACCAGAATATGTTGTCAGGTCGCAAATAAGATGTTTGAAGCATTTTGGGATTATTTATTCATTTTTTTGTAAGGGGCTCATCCTCTAATATAATAACATATCCTTAAAATGTTGAAGTTTAATAAAAGGTTAAGATTTAATTTGTAATGAGTCTTATGCCCGAAGCTAATTTGCACACACACTTAACGTGCGATACCTCGCTCCAAACGATTTAGTTGTTTGCTTGCGAACAACCAAGGTTAATATCGTCTTCAAAGATCGAAATTGTTAGCTATCGTTCACTAAAGAACTCAAAGAAGCTCCGTTTAAGCTATGTCAGAGATTTCAGATGTTTAACTACATTCATTCGCAGATTGATACATAATGTGAATATTATGTTAAATTTAATACTTTTGAACGGATCCTATTTAGAATAATTCAATAAACCATTTTTGAATTATACGTGTCACGGATGCATAATTAAAATAGTGCACCTTGTGCTGCGCAATCGTGTTACATCCTCCGCAAGATAGAGGATTGTAATTAAGTGATGAAGTTGGTTTGTCGTAGATCGTTCAGGAAATGTATGTCGGTGTTTAACCTTTTATTGCAAGCATAAATAGAGAATGCTTTGACCTACAACCATGACAATTGTACGTTATGGTGTTCAGTTAGTTTTAGAAATTAACTAGATCTTTTGGTCAAACCTTCAATTGCACAGGCAATATAACGGTATCTTTTTTTGATAGGCTTGTTCATGATAAGGAAATTCCAGTACCTTTTGCAATACTGTCAAATTTTTCCTATTTAATATTATGGACCTGTATGTTAAGGTGATATGTACTTCCTTCTAAAATTCCTTATTTTAAGATAGATCTTCGTAGTTGAACAATAAAATTATCAGCATAAAATAATCTAAATTACACCTTCAGTTTTACCTTCTGGTGCTGAAACCTTTGCTTTCCAAGGAGAGGCATCTTTTGTCACAGTTTGCTCTTTAGCTGCCGCACCTTAGTATAAAATCAGAAGTATAGACATGGTAGTGTGCAGCTTTTAGCAGTTGCTTGATTTACTGAGGCAAAACATGTTCTCTTTGTTCTGCTGAGATAAACGTAAATAAGGACCAAAATTCAATGAAACGTACCATGTTCTGGTGGAACATTTTAAAGGAAGCTTTGAATTTTAAAAAATTATTTAATTATGATATTTACAAACATTTTGCAATAACATTAGCCAATCAATTTTAACCTTTAAATGAACAATTCAAAGGTTCAAAGGTGATCTTTTGTGATATGTATAAGTGTCCATCATCTGAGAGGCTGTAATTTTTCAATTTTTGTTTTCAATACATGCTTCTAAAATGTCTGATTAAAAGCTTTTTGTTCTTGAACCATTAAATTATCAGCATAATTAAAATTATCTTAATCACACCGTCAGTTTTACCGTTTGGTGTTGAAACCTCTGCTTTCCCAGTAGAGGCATCTTTTGTCACAGTTTGCTCTTTAGCTGCTGCACGTTAGTATAAAACAGAAATATAGACATGGATGTAGCTCATACAGGTGCTTGATTTACAGCCTATCCATGTTCTCTTTGTAATGATGAGATACAATTAAATAAGGACCAACATTCAATGAAACTTGACAATCTTCTGGTGGAGTGTGTCAAAAAATCTTGTTCACTATGAAGCTTTGAATAAAAAAAAAACATTGAATGCTGACATAACCAAACATTTTGCAATTAAATTAGCCAATCAATTTAAAATCTTTAAATGAGCGGTTGAAGGGTTCAAAGGTGAACGTTTGTGATATGTTAGGGACCATCAACTGAGAGGCTGTATATTTCTTTTCTTTTTTCAATACATGCTTCTCAAATTTCTGAATTAAAGCTTTTTGTTATTTAACCATTAAATCATCAGCTTAACATTTTCTAAATTACACCGTCAGTTTTACCTTTTGGTGCTGAAACCTCTGCTTTGTCAATAGAAGCATTTGTTGTCACAGTTGAATTGACAGTTTCTGCATATGCCAGAATACATACAAATGTTTTGACATGTTGTTATGTAGCTTCTAGCAGGTGTTTTGAATGCACAAGTATTCTAACAAGACAACAGGAACAGAACAGCTCTTATTAACATTTTCTTATTAACAAAGTTTTACCATCTGATGCTGTAACCTCTTCTTTCTCAGTAGAAGCATCTTTTGTCACAGATGGCTCTTTGGCTTCTGGGCCTGCTGAGTATACAAACAGAAGTATAGACATGGTATTATGTAGCTTATAGAAGGTGTTCAATTGAATTCAAAAGTATTTTGATAGTTTCTACAACAGACAACAGGAACAGAACTGTGTCCAGAAAGTTTGTTAAAAAACTGCCCCTGGGGTCAAAATAGGCCCTAGTCTAGTGATTGTACATGCATCTAGTGAAAAGAAAACCTCGTTGTAACCGCATGGCCCATAGGTTTGTTATAAATCATGTAACATCTGTCAAGGTGATCTCTGCGAAGGTTGTTAAAAATGCCCAGGGTTCAAATGATTTATATTAACTTATATAGTAAATAACTTCAAACCAATTTTCTTTGAAACCTCTAGGGCCAGGGTTTTCATATTGTGGGTATTCATGTTTACTTTTCTTCGACTAAGTTTGTTTAAATCATGCCTTGAGAGAAAAACTAACCATGCCTATGAGTCGCATAATTTATATAGACTGATATAATAAATTACACTAGGGGTTATTTTTTTTATAGGTTTATAGTGAAAACGTTCAATGTTTCGAAAACTGTCTTAGACCATATCAAATCAGTGTCATACAGAGAAAAAAAAACTAAATAAAAATGAGAGTTATTTAACACTGCACACAATTGTTTAGTTTCTACACATCTCAGGTGAGCAAACTAGGGCCTTTACGTCTCTTGTATTGAATTAGGTCACTTCAGCACAATATGCTCATGGTTATGTTTTATGTTCACCTTTTGCCGTCCATCGTCAGTGATACATCGTGTTTCTTCCACAATTATTTCCCAATTTTTGTCAGACCACTTTTCACCATGATATCTGGGCAGAGTTTAAAACTTGGTTTCGGCAGGTTAGACACTAGATAATAAGGGTAACTTAAAAAACAGCTTGTGAACACTAGAATTTGCATTTTTCCCAATCATGAACATTACATAGAACATTTTTTTCTGATAAAATCTCAGCACTATTTGAAAATGGCTCCAGTCCGTTGAAAAACAGGGCTGTCAGGGAGTAAGGCAGTTTACCTAATATGGCTATAGTAGAATCTTTCGATCATTCTAGAGGTCACATTTATTGCCTAATCTTTATATTACTTGCTCAGAACATTTGTCCCAATAATATCTCTGTTGGGTTCAAAAATGGTTCCGGTCCGTTAAATAAACATTGCCTCCAGAGGGCGGAGCACTTATCCCTGTACAGCTACAGTGAAACCTTGTGCTCATTCTAGAAATCATATGTTTTGTCCTATCATCATTAAACTTGCTCTAAACATTTGTCCCAATTATATATCTAAATTGGGTCACATGTTGGTAAGAAAGGTCAGTAGGTTAAATTAAAGGAAGAGCTTGTGAACACTTAATAGGTCACACGCATCGCCTAATCTTCAGAAAACTTGGTAAGAACAGTTGTCGCAATGATCTCTGGAATAAGTTGGGTCAAACACAAGGTCATTAGGCCAAATTAAAAAAGAGTGTGAACACTGTAGAGGTAACATTTATTGTCATATGTTCATGAAACTTGATGAATATTTTTACTTTAATATGTTGATTGACTTGAAACTAAATAATGTTGGGTTAGAAACTAGGTTACTTGGTCAAATGAAAGAAAACGCTTGTAAACACTTTAGAGGCCACAATTATTGCAACCTTAATAAGACTTGAACATTTTTCCAAATTATATCTCAGCGTAGATTGATTCTTAGCCACGTGTTGTGAAAAAATAGTTAAGTAGATCAAGTTAAAGGAAAAGCTTATAAGCACTTTAGAGGTCGCATTTATTGCCCAATCTTAATGAAACTTTTTGAGAACATTTGTCCCAATGATAAATCGGCTTGTTAAAAACCGGATCATTTGTGGCCTAATGTATCGCCTGTTTTTTTTTAAATATAACTTATATGTTTATGCAGACACTTGAATCAGCTCCAAGTACAACTTCCTTGAAGAATTTACACATCAACAAATGTCATCTAATCCCCCAACAAACAAAAACCCAAGCTTGTCAAATAGTGTCTTTTTTGATTCCATGGTATAAATCTGTATCAACATTTTTTTACAACAATTATTACCTTTGGAACTATTTCTTAGATTCTCAACCCCGCGCCTAAAAAACAAAAAACCGCCCTAAATTGTCTTATTCATAAAATATAACAAAACAATCAACAACTCCAAAAATCGTAAATCAGAACTGGCAACCGTTTAACTCGCTCCATTTTGTATGTTTAAAGGTATTCAGCTCTTGTGTGGGATCAACATTTTAAACATTTAACAAGTTCTTATTAATACTTTTTGAAAGATTTTGATGAAAAGAATCGTTTGGAGGCATGCAATATGATCATTTCTAACTCAATCTTGATGACACTTTGTCAGAATGTTTATCTTGAAAATATATAGGCCATGTGTGAATCTGGATTATGTGCATGTATAAACTACGTCACCAGGTGAAATCTTAGAAAAAAACATTTAACCATTCTATTAGCCACTTTTTTACTCAATCTTGATGAAACTGGTCAGAATGTTTATCTTTACAATATCTAGGGCAGATATGAATCTATGTCACGTGCCTAAAAAAACCTAATCACTATGTCAATCTTTGAAAAACCTTGTAATCACTCACCTTTGTTTTTTCTAAATAGTGATGTAATATTGTCATAAATGTTTGCATTTACAATATCTTGGTCATGTTTTAATCTGGGTCAGGTGGGGTCAAAAACAAGGTAATCAGATCAGGTCTTTTACAATTTGTTTTCCTAAGATTCCGGCGAATGATTCAGGGCCATCATGGCCCTTTTGTTTTTATATAAGTGAGTGTCCTTTTAATAAAAATATATTACTAAAAGGTATACTCTTTTTGTTCACAGTTTGAATGATGCAATGCGTTCAAAAGCATTGACATTAACATCTATCAAACTCAGGAATTTGTTCACATCCAGTGTTTCATTACACTATTCCTGATTGGCAGTTAACCTACCTGATAAAGTAAGTTGTTTCTGATATGTTTATATTTCAAGCCTTCCTGGGAGTAAGGGTATCACGTTCAAATGTTAAAACGGTCGCGTTTCGTGTTTTGCTCAAAAACGTTTAGAACAACAGTAAACGTTTAAACGACAGTCAATATCAATATAATAAATATTTGGGGTGCAAATAAAATAGCCGACTAGCCGTACGAAGTATATCGATGACGAACTGAAAAATCCGGGTACTTGCGGTAAATCCAGGCACTACCAAATTCGGCAGTATTTTTTTCTGATTGGTTAGCGGATGGCACGGTTATGAACGGAAAATAACGGAAAATCTTCGCTACTTTCCGAAAATCTTACAACTTGGCAACGAAGTGATATTTTAAGTAATCGATTTGCAAAGTAAAGCACTGCGGTAGCATTTTGAAAAGCAATATTTTAACCAAATTATATTTTGATTACGTTTTTGATAGTTAAATGTTTTTTGTTTCATTTTCTGCAGTCAAACGATATGCACATTGTATAGATTGGAAATGTGATGGTACTGTTGCTTTTTAAACGGACATAGGGATACAGTTTAAACAGTAACGTTTCGTTTATTTCATTTCGTTTAAACGTTTAGAAAAATCTGTAAACGTGATACCCTTACCTGGGAGTGAAAATGGAATATAACTGTTATGTCAATTGAATAGTTTCTTGATATTTACACACACAATGTTGTTGTAGACGCATATTTCAGCTTTAAAATAAAGTTTTGACATCACACCCTTTCAATAAATATATATTTTTAAAAACAAAGAAAAGATATATTGCACATTATCTATGTATGCACTAGAGCAATTTTTCAGACAAACAATTGAGATTCTTCCTGGTAAATAGTATAAGTTTTGGACTCGTAAACATAATCAAAGCGTTGAAGGCGATAGCCAGAATGGGGGTACCTAACGGTAGTATGGTGTTGTTGTTGTTGATGATGATAACATAACATGATGGTGGTGTGTGTTTCGTTGTTGTTGTTGCTGTTGTTGATGATGATAGTCATGTTCTGTGGTTAATGATGGTGAGGAAGATAACGATAACAAGGAAGATGATGTACCACTTGTTTTTTTATGATCACCAACAACAAACAAAGAACAAAACGCAAGGTGTTCAAAACCAAAGTCTGATTGACAGCAAAGTTCATTCCAAAGATAACCTGGACTTTAACACCAATTATGGATGGACAACAAAGTGTGGTGCAACAGGAGACAAATCAGTAATTGTGTGTTTTTGTGCTGCTGTTTTCAATTTTAAATTACTCAAAACAATGCTAAACTTTTGGTGCAGCGTTGATTAAATAAATGGCTGTTCTGTCAATACATGTGGTCAATTTTATTGTATTCGTGTTTCATTATCTTTGTTTAAAGTGAACACAGTATGTTTTTATTTGTGGATTTGTACCAACAACAAAGAACATTAACTTGCAAATGTCATGTTCAAACTGTATAGATATCATGTAGATCTGTAGAGTGGCATGGATCAAAACACACCACGTTTTTAACTGTGTGTTCATATTTTGGATTTATTTATTTTGTGATGTTTATATTTATTGTGCCAGAAATTATTTAGGCTGAGAAATTAATTAGGCCTGAGAAGAGACTGCATTTGTTTGCATAGTTTTTCGGCGCGTGATGTTCAATGATAAAACATGTGATTTTAACACAGAGGGAAAATGTACGAATTAATTAATTCAGTTTTCATTGACAAACAATATGTATTTTATCATTCTCTAAAATCCCTGTTTTTGTGTTAAAAGTATTGCAATGTTTAATTATTTTATTAAAGTATATGTTTATTTGACGATCCCTAAAAATGAACTGTGTTCATACATACTAGAAACTCAGACACAAAATAATCAAAGTAAAACTTGAACATTTCAATATATTGTATTAGATATAATATATACCTTTAAAATGGTATAATTATTAATTGTATATATTTTAAAAATCTTTATTAAAAAAATTCGATGTATTTATTTTATTTACGCACCTCGCGTGTTACTTCAATACAATAATTGAATATGTTTAGCGTGCCAAATTATGCTGGGGCATTTGATATGCTATTGTTTTGTGTGGATTGTTTTTTTTTCTTGGTGATTTTGTCATTTGGAAGTATATTTGGGATGTGGTTTTATATTTATGGTGAAAATAGTTCTTCGCAAGTGAACGACTAAACAACAATGAATTCAAGTTTTGCAGAAAAAAACAGTTAACTAAAATTAATTGGAGATTGATCACTGTGACACTGCTGAAAGATAACACGCAGGTTTATCCCCTTTTTCTATGTTGCATGTGCACCAATGTTACAAAAACACTATTGAAATAAAATTAATAATAAATATAGAATTACCTTTAGGGAGCCCAGTTTTTCCTTTCTGTTTGCCTACAAAAAAATAAACATATTTACATATCTGATGCACAATACGATAATGATAGGTTCAAAATAATCGCTATGAATATTCCATTGAAATCTTCTTATAATAGTATATAAAGTCATTTTAAGTTTAAATAAGTAAAATGATGATTGATTATATGGATATTGGAACAGATCTTTATAGAAAGGCCTGATTTTTTCCTTACTTAATAGCATAGTGGTCACGGTGACTACCAATAGACTCATCATGGATTTTGCTAGACTTTGTACAAACCCACTACTACCTCAGCACAAACATCCATGACCCATTTTATTGACCAATGGTAGTTTCAATAACATAATAACTGTTGATAGGGTATGTGATGTTTAACGGATTTCAAATGGCTCGGCTTTGGATCAGTGGATTATTTTATTTTTCCAAAACAAGCTTATTCCAGAGCCAGTATTCACCTACCGAGTATTAGACGTAAGTCTAAGAATAAAGAATATTATTTAAACTGTAATGTTCTATTTTATTTTATTTTTTTCACTTGACATGTAACACCCAAAATTACATCATTCTTCACATATGACAGTGTGCGTATGACACAAGCACCATTGAGGGCCTGTATTTATTAAAACCTTTAAGTAAGATGTCTTGGTTCTAAGTATGTTCTTTATTATTAAGTTTAAGAATGGGTTGGTGAATACCGGCCAAGGATATATCTATATATATTGCGGTTGTATAAATCAAGACTCATAACTGCCTATAGTTTTATGCTCCTGCCATGGGAATGTGGGATGGCATGTAATATTGTACGATTCCCTGTGATATTTATATTAGTGGTTTGCAACTGTGTCAAATTGTTAAATATAACAGTGAAAATTATCTATAGCTTTCAATGTTTCATATTGAAACGGCGTCATTATATTGACATCAGGTAGTTATATTTCGAGCAAGAGTCTCCAGTTGTATGCTTTGTTGGTTTTGGTACATCATGGATTTTTATTTACCCCAGAGCATAGAAACTTAATATTATATTCTCTGATCACTTGTGAATTAAAATCGATAATCCTTTTAAACAGAACATTTCTATGTCTAACCCCTTTTGTTGTTGTGTGTGTGTGTGTGTGTGTGTGTGTGTTCTGTTGAATTTTATGTCCGGCTCATAACTTTGCCATCCATTATGGGGTTTTAGAAATAAATTGGTATACATGGTCAGCTTTACAAGAGCTGTTTCTTCAAGTGCCAATTGCCTCTGATTCAATATTCGAAATTGTAATTAATCTTTTGTATTTCATTTTCATATAAAAATGAGTGTGTTTTTCATAAGAAAATGAAAAGTGTTGTTTTGACCCAGAAATGTGATTTGACCTTGACATTTTAGGAAAAAAGACAAGTTTCATTTATTTATTGAAAAACAGAAATCTCATCGTTGTATATTGAGCAAAGAACAAAACGTTTTAAATCGTAAAATGTTTATACCAGTATTCAAAAATAGTTGTATCTGTATATGAAATGAGAAAAAGGTCGAAGGGCGAAGTGGATATGGTGTCCGCCTAGCGATCGGGAGGTCACGGGTTCGAACCCCACTGCGAGCGTTCCTTTGATCTCCCCAAAGACACCAAGTACTGGTTCTAGTCCCAGGAAACGGACTCGAGAGCGTTTCAATAAGCCTAAGGCTTTCGATGCAATCGAGCTAAAATAAATAGGTTTAAACTAAACTAAAAATGGGAGTTGTTTATTATCTTGATTTGTTTTTATCTCAAGTGATCTGTCGGTATGAATGGTATCTCCTGCATCATTTATCATCTGTATTAGTCAACAATTTGACTTAAATGTCACCAATATGTCTATCTGAAACCACAAGGGTCAGAGGTTAATTTTAGTTGTAAAATATTGTATGGTGGTTGTTAAAATCATTAATATGATTTAATTTGAAAACTTAAATTGTTTAAAGGCGCGTTATTGTATGACGCCGTCGTGTATTATATTTTACCGCGACGTCGCACGTTCACGCTTCACCGTTTGACGTCATGCATTTTTAAAGAAACATTATTTGGTTTGCGAGGTCCGTTAAATGGGGAACACCATATTCGGTATTTATAATATGTATTATTAATGAAGTAATGCTATGTAATAAATATTGTATAAGATATTCAGATGTATCGAACTTAAATCATTATAAAGAAGTTCGATCTTTATTGAAAATGTTTCAAATTGTTATTTATGAAACCTTTTATCCTAATCCATGAGTGTATGTTATTATATTATACTTTGAATAGCATATCTGTTGTACTATTATGTTATTATTCATTTTTTGTATTGTTAATTTCATTTATTGTAGAGAATCGTCAATGCTAGTCATCAATAAAAGTACGAAACAAATTGAGACGCATTCTTGATTATTTCCAACGGCGTCCTCGCAACAATTCTCGAATAATTCCCGGTTCGGAGAAAGTTAAGAAGACATATACTTAGAAGAAATATGTCTACCAGTACATCTGATCACCTGAAGTGGGTGAGAGCGGGATATCTCGGTCAGCTAACGAAAATATACAGACATTTAGAAGAGCAAATGCTGTCAAGGGAAAACTCGGAGACAGTACAAGAGCTTTATGGAAAGCTTAAAGAGCTTTTCGAAACATTTAAACAGTCACACATGGACTGTCTGGACAATTGTCAATCTGCTGATGAGATCGAGACGTATGAGCAGAGTTATTGTGCTTGTAAAGAAAACTTCAAGGAATTCCAGGAGAGATACATCCATTGGACGACTGACGTAGTATCGCCTGAAGAACGATGTTCTGTAGTGACAAGTGCAAGCTCATCATCTTCGACATCGCGAGTGCAGTTGGCTTGGGCAAGGTTGAAGAAGTTAAAAGCAAAGAACAAATTAAAACAACTGACAGAAAGACAAGATATAGAACGCGCTAAAATTGAACTCGAAAACAAAAGACTGTTTTTAGAGCAGCAGTCGGAAATAGAAGACGCTGAAATTGAAGAGCAAGTGTTGCGTGAGGTCGTTGATGAAGAAAATGCTTCCGTCAATGAAGACGGATTGGCGAAACAAGCCACTACCACCCACAATCACTCTGCAAATGCCGGTACAATCGGAAATGACGAGCTCACTAAAATCACTTCCGGTGTACCATGTGTGAACATTGAGTCAACTCCAAAAATGAACGCGGATGCCAGCTGTATTTCAAGTAGCTCTGTAACCAAGAGCGATTTAGCATCCAACGCGGAGAGACTTTCCATCTGAGCTAGGGAGGAACCTGGAGTTGATCCGGTGCGGAGATCGAGGCAATCGGAGCGCTTGGAGAGAACTTCCGGCCACGAGCAACATGACTTCCGGTTAGCGAATAACTTCACGCAGACAGCAACCTTCACGACAAGGGAAGCAGACGGTGCATGTCGATCATCCGGTAGAGCGCGCGGCGACTTCCGGTCTGGGACAGAGGTGCCAGTTGCAGCAACACAAAGTGTGGTAACGAACATTGAAATGACTTTTCAAAGGTTAGCAAGTGCCTTACACGATGGTTTTAGTTTACCAAAGCCGGAACTGTTCACCTTTAGTGGTAAGCCCATTGATTACAGTAAATTTGTTAAAAACTTTGAGACAAACATCGAAAGTAGAGTATTAGATGATCGTTTACGATTAAGCTATTTGATTCAGTATTGTGAGGGTGAGGCAAAGCTGTGTTTTGAGGACTGTGTATTGTTAGATCATTGCGAAGGCTATAAAAGAGCAAGATCAATCTTACATTCACGGTATGGTCGACCTCATTTAATTGCTAGAGCGTACATCGATAAATAAGTACAAGGCCCCGCTATTAAGCCATCCGATATTAATGCCCTGTTATAATTATCATTAGAAATGCAAACGTGTGAAATAACGTTGTCTCAGCTAGGCTTTGGAACCGATATTGATCATTCAGAAAATCTCAAACAGATTGTTAGGAGATTACCAATGCACACGCGCACCAAGTGGGTTGATGTAGCGCACTCAATAAGTGAGTCCGGTAGAGAGCCTCGATTTAGTGACTTATCTCAATTTGTAGATGAGAAAACACGTGCTGCTAGTTCTATGTATGGCGTTGAACTAATTAAGGAAAATATAGTAGTTCAGGGGGTGTACAGTCTGTTTCAAGATATGATCATTCTGTGAGAAACAAAACTAAAGTCACTTCACTTGCTGCTAGTAGCCAAAAAACTTCAGAACCTGTCCGATATTGTAGTTGTTGCTCAGGTGATTGTTCAAATCTGTCTGTGTGCACCAAATTTATTAATTTGAGTCTAGGTGATCGACTCCAGCATGTTAAAAGTGCGCATGTGTGTATTAACTGCCTTAAAGGTAGTCATTTCGCTAAAAACTGTAGACAACCAAATTCATGTTCAGTTACGAATTGTAAACGTAAGCACGACTTTTTGCTTCATGATTGGGTTAAACGCGATTCTAGCCACACAGCTACCGACACGTCGGTCCATTGTGTGTCAACCAAAGGAACAGGTGTGAAAAACTGTCTAGGTATCATCCCTGTAATCGTCACCGGCGAGAATGGCGCCAAGTGCCACACGTATGCTCTTCTGGACGATGAAGCTGACAAAACGCTGTGCACGGAACGGCTTCTACGGGATTTGAACGTCAGCGACAAAACAGTAACGTTCACCATGTCGACTACCTGCGCTACCGGAATCAAACATCACTGATGTGAAGTTAATTTAGATGTGCAATCATTCACCGGTGATTCTACTGTCCGTCTCCGAAAAGTGTGGTCTGTAAACACATTGCCGATAACCACAAACACAGCTGCTAGAAATGCCGTCATTCAACAGTTCGAGCATCTTTCCGACATACGACTACCGTTAGTTACTGCCGGAGAGGTTGGACTACTTATCGGCACTGACACACCTGATGCTCATGTTCCACTTGACTTACGATCGGGAAACAGCAACCAACCGTACGCTATTGGCACGCCCCTTTGATGGGTGATTCGCGGTCCGGTCGATAAATCAGCACGGAATGACGGTGTAAGTATCAACTTCCAAAGCTCCAGCGATGTTATGCTACAACAGCAACTTGAGAGGATGTGGCGCACTGATTTTGACGAAAAATGTCGAGAAGAAAAGGTATCCATGTCCGTTGAAGACAAACAGGCGCTGCAAATGATGGAAGCGTCTATTAGTCACGAAGACGGTCATTACAAAATCGGTATTCCGTGGTGAAATAGAGACATACCATTACCAAACAACATTGCGTTGGCACACGTGCGTCTGTCGCATTTAAAGAAGAAGCTTTTGCGAGACGAATCCTTGCGAATACAACGGCTTTACAGGAATACATAGAAAAAGGCTACGCCGAGGAAATAAAAGAAGAGAACAATGAGCGTACAAATTCAACAAATGTTTGGTATATACCGCACCACCCTGTAGTCAATGTGAATAAGCCAGGAAAGGTTCGCGTAGTTTTCGACTGTGCTGCGAAATACAAAGGAATTTCTCTGAATTGTAACATTCTACAAGGACCTGATTTCATGAACAGTTTAGTGGGAGTGCTTATGCGGTTTAAACAGGATCACATTGCGTTAGTTGCCGATTTAGAGGCTATGTTCCACCAAGTCCGTGTCGCCGACCGCGCTTGTGACGCGCTACGTTTTCTATGGTGTTCTGAAGGGACTTGAGCCAGGAACCAAAGTGTTATCGAATGAAAGTACACTTGTTTGGAGCGACATTGTCCTCAAGCTGTGCTGCCTTTGCACTCAAACGCACCGCAACCGACCTCATAGACGAATTCCCGGACACTGTTATATCGACTGTGGACAAGAACTTTTGTGAAGACGACTGTTTACAGTCCGTACCAACAGAAGAACACACTGTTCGCTTGTCAGAAGATCTACGGTCATTGCTACAAATGGGAGGCTTTCGTCTTACAAAGTGGCTTAGCAACAGCACAAAGGTCATCAACTCAATACCCGACGTGTTGGACCACCGTAAGTGTTGGACCTTGATCCCGGCGACTGCCTTCCGTGTGATCGAGCACTTGGCGTGACATGGGATGTCGATGTCGTTTAAAGTAACTTTAACTGAAAAACCATGCACTAGACGGGATATATTGTCCAGTTCTATATTTGATCCAATAGGACTGATAGCGCCCGTTACACTACGAGACAAAGCGATTATACAGAAACTGTAGGTCGGGACTTGGTTGGGATGACCCAATACCATCACACCACCAAATAAAATGGGAACAATGCTTTTGTCACTACCCGGACTAGAAAATGTGACTATCGATCGTTGTTACAAACACGCAGCAATGAAAAGTTTACGCAATGTGCAACTTCACGTTTTTAGCGACGGTTCAACGCAGGGATACGGTGCATGTGCGTATTTACGATTAACTGACGAAGACGGGATTGTTGCATGTAAACTGTTAACCGGAAAATCACGACTTGCGCCAATAAAACAAAGTACTATTCCGAGGTTAGAATTGTCTGGGCTGTTATTTCATGTCATTTATACAAACAAATACAGGAAGAAATAGAAATAAAAATCCAACAAACATTATTTTGGACGGATTCCACAATCGTACTAGGCTACATAAATAACACGTCGAAACGATTTAAGACTTTTGTAGCAAATAGGTTAGCCGTAGTTCATGACCTGACGATGCCAAGCCAGTGGCGCAATGTGGACACGAAGTCAAACCCTGCAGACATCGCGTCAAGAGCAATTGACGCTAGAGACACTTAGAGCCTGAACACATGGTTGAATGGCCCATCATTTCTTTTAGAAGAACCCACAATGTTGACGGAGAGGTTAGAATGCAACATGTTGGTGATGATGAAGTTAAACGAGGAACAGCGGTATACACCTTAACATTAAGCCCGGTTGACTCGTATGTAGCCTACTTCTCATCATGGACCAAACTTACACGCGCAATTGCTTGGTTGTTGCGTTTCAAATCCTATTGTGTCGATCGCTACTTAAAGAAAATGAAATCACCTCATGTTGACAGTAGTTAAATTTCCGTCAGAGAATTACGGAAGGCTGAAACTGTCATATTCACGAGAATTCAAGAAACATATTACCGTCAAGAAATAGATGATCTGAAACAATGCAAAACTTTGAAGAGAAACTGCACTATTGCTTCACTGAATCCAGTTTATGATAATGACTTGTTGAAGGTGAATGGTCGCATTCCGGGAATATCGATGAATCAACTCCCAGTTATTTTGCCCCCAAAATATGACGTAACACTATTACTAGTCCGTCATTTTCATGAAGCATTGGGGCATGTTGGTGTTAACCATGTATAAGCCAGTATACGCAGAAAAGTGTGGATTATCAAGGGTCCTAGCACAGTTAAGAGAGTGATCGGCAAATGTATTACTTGTTAAAGGTACCGCGGACGACTGTGTCAACAACAAATTGCTCCACTTCGCAAAGAACATGTAACGCCAGATAACCCACCTTTCACGTACGTTGGAATTGATTATTTTGGACCCATGTTCGTAAAGAGTGGGCGATCTCAGGTAAAGAGATATGGAGTATTGTTTACGTGCCTTGCATGTAGAGCTGTGCATCTTGAAATAGCACATAGCCTAACATCCCACTCATTCATATCATGTTTTAAAAGATTTATAAGTAGAAGAGGGAAACCTGAGAAGGTATTTAGCGACAACTGGACCAACATTGTGGGTGGTGATCGTGATATCCGTCGTTCACTTGAAGAGTGGAACCAGTTCAGTGTTAACCGACACATGTCACAAACAGACGTTCAGTGGCATTTCAACCCACTATACGCTACTCACATGGGAGGCGCCTGGGAGCGCTTAATACGCTCATCACGGTCTATTTTAAAATCCCTGGTAAAAGAGCACCTTCTTACCGATGAGCAGTTTTTAACACTGGTTGCTGAGCTCGAAAAGATAATGAACGATCGACCCATTACGAAAGTCAGCAACGATTCGAGAGATTCAATGGCCCTCACACCGAGCATACTCCTCCTGATGAAGACAAAGAGCAGCATTCCACTAGGCACATTTTGCAGCAAATACAAGTACGCTAAGAGATGGTGGTAAAGGCTCAATATTTGGCAGACGTTTTCTGGAAGCGCTGGACAGTTGAATATTTGCCGTATTTGCAACAACGTTCTATCTGGCATAGAAACACTAGAGACCTCCGTGAAGGCGACGTAGTATTAGTTGCGGAACCGAACATGACTAGAGGACAATGACCACTAGGTCGAGTTGAAAAAGCAAACATTGGGCGCGATGGACACGTACGTAGCTGTGTGGTTAGAAGTAAACATAAGGAATTGACAAAACCTATTTGTAAACTATGCCTGCTCGAAAGCGAAGTATAATTTACTGTTCACGTTTATAATTGATTGCGGTGCGCTAGTCTTCGTTAAACATATATATGTGTGTACAATGAGTTTTTTTTTGTATGAATGAAAAAAAAAAAAAAATACTGTTTACATGTTAATGAAGAAACATTGTTCTGCGGTTGTACCATATTGTTTTAAAATTCCTAACTTCTTAGCATAAAAATAATAGGTAAGTTATATAGTCATTGTAGCTATCACATTACTTATTATGTTACTACTATGGTCATATTGAATTTGTACATGTTCTTTTGCACTTTGTTGATTGTTGTTGTATAAAATGTGCACATTTCATGGCGGGCAGTGTTAAAATCATTAATGTGATTGAATTTGAAAACTTAAATTGTTTAAAGGCGCGTCATTGTATGACGCCGTCATGTATAATATTTTACCGCGTCGTCGCACGTTTACACTTCACCGTTTGACGTCATGCATTTGTTTATGCTAGTCGTCAATAAAAGTACGAAACAACAACAACTACTACTACTACTACTACTGCTACTGCTACTACTACTGCGACTGCGACTACGACGACGACGACTACTACTACTACTACTACTACTACTACTACTACTACTACTACCACTACCACTACCACTACCACTACCTCTACCTCTACCACTACCACTACCACTTCCACTTCCACTACCACTACCACTACCACTACCACTACCACTACCACTACCACTACCAGTTCCACTACCACTACCACTACCACTACCAGTACCACTACTACTACCAATACAACCACTACCACTACAACTACAACCACTACCACTACAACTACTACAACTACTACCACTACTACAACTACTACAACTACTACCA
>VMBQ01001017.1:111833-146509 GCA_007657795.1 Dreissena rostriformis | reverse complement strand
CTACTACTACTACTACTACTACTACTACTACTACTACTACTACTACTACTACTACTACTACTACTACTTCTACTACTACTACTACTACTACTACTACTACTACTACTACTACTACTACTACTACTACTACTACTACTACTACTACTACTACTACAACTACGTATAACAATGCAAACGTATTTTAGTAAAATAATACTTAAGAAGACACTCAAGAAGATGAACATCACAAAAGTATAAGATCATGCAGACAAAGTAAGGAAGAAGAAGTAGAAAATCCGTGTATTCATGCTGAATTAACTATAAAAAGGACGAACTTTTTACTTGTAGTAGATTATAGATTATACTTCGTACTGACACTTGACAAATATAGGGTTGTTCCCCTTGCAGTAATCGATGGGCGGGGCTATATAATCGGCTGCAATGTCAGCTATATTTAGCCTATTAAAACAGTTAATTCTGTACACACTGACTGTAAACAAGGTCGCATGTTACGTGCCTGGTGTGACTTGGTACATTGTAAACTTTATACATTCACGGTGGTGTAACCGACGTACAGCTATAAGTTTAGTCTCAGTGCCTCAATTTGAAGTACGATTTGAACCGACTTCTTTGATATGAGTGTTTTATCGGGCGTACGGATGGGTGGGCGGACGGATGGGCGGGCGGGTGTGTATACATTCGGATAGGAAGACAGGTAGGCAGGCAGACATAAAGACAGACAGGCGCACTCACAACATTATGAAACTGTTTATGAGTGGTTAACAGTTTAAAATAAAGATGACATTAAAAGATAAGTACTTTTATTTCCCTCGCATTAAATATTTAAACGATATTTGATGGTTTGGGTGGAATATCGATTTTAATTCACGAGTAATTAAAATCGATATTCCACCAAATACAACAATTTTCTTTTTATTTCATGTTTACAAATGATTATTTGTGTATTTTTGCTGAAATAATGACGTCGTAACGTCATGAAAACGACGTCATTTTACAGTATGAGAATGGAAATTATCTTAACTGATTGACATTGTTACATTCTCAAAATATTATGTTGAAAGGTTTCACATTCAGTTTCACAAAAGGTATAGTTGGCTGTAGTGGCATAACCAATTTTAAACAAAAAGGAGTTTGTACCTATGATTATATGCATAATTCTATATTGAAACCTCTGCAAATTGGTATCCCGTGTAATACGGAAAGGCATATCGAAAATGTGTCGCCATTCATTTGTTTCGGTATTATTAAAAAAATTCGACCATTTAGCTATATCCGCTTGCGAGGACTCGTTTTTTGTAATTATATCGTACATAGGTTTTGTACTCTTTGTATTTACTAAGATGGACCGTAGACTAGTGGGGATAAAAGGCTTCATAAATGAAGTGTCTTTGGCGCTTCTGACTTTCCTTTACCTTGTCACTGATATAATTATACCTAGGAAAAGTAGGTAGTTTGGATTGAAGTCTTATACTTTGCAAAACTAGTCGTAACGGTAAAAGGTAAAAGTTTAAATATTGTGTATTAAGTCTCCAAAAAATGAACGCCCTTTTCAAACCATGATTTAAAAAANTAGAATAGAGGATTTTGAAGCAGAAGCTTATTTGTTTATGGTTCTTTTCTACAAAGCTCAACTAGTGACTTCAATGTATCTTCCAAAAATCATTTTGCATCCTGTTAATTAAGTTTTCGGGATAGTGGCTTCCACCGTTGTATAATTTATTAAAGTCAATCATTTTATTACCAATATGTATCCGTTTTCCAATCCCAGTGACAAGTCTACGGATCCATGTGCACTTCAGGGAGCTAACAAAAGAGAAAAAAAGATCTATCATCTTTAAACCTCATTCGTTATATTCTTTTATTTAATGCTTTCTGGTGGTTTATAGAGAAATATCAGTGAATTTAAACTGATAATTTCACTGTTTCAAACAATGAAAATTATCAGTGAAAATTATCGATAATTTTCACTGTTTGCTGTGAAATGACGTCATTATTTGGACGAAATGACGTCATTATCCAAACGACATTATTTAGTTAAACTCTTTAACAATGTATATAAGCTGTGAAAAAAGCATGAAATAAAAAGAAAATTTGTTGGATTCGGTGGATTATCGATTTTAATTCACTCGTGATCATAGAACATATATATTTTCACTCGTGTCACTCGTGATCAAAGAACATATATATTTTCACTCGTGGCTGCGCCACTCGTGAAAATATTAATTTCTATGATCACTCGTGAATTCAAATCGATAATCCACCGAATCCAACAAATATCCTCTATTTATTATATTATTTTTGCTTATTCGTCGTTTACCATTCCACAAAAAAAAAGTTCATTGATATCAGCTAACAAGTTATGTGGGGGATAAGGCAAGGAAACAAAAAGATGATTTAACATTTGTAATGCTAAAGTTTTCATATCTTGAATTTTTCCTATCGATGTTAAAATACTTCTAGACAAGTTTTTAAAAAGGTTTTTATTTTGGCTATTTTGTCAACAAACTTTAAACTATAAAAAAATAAGATCAAAATAAAAAAATTATGCCAAGCATCAATCGCACATTCCGTCAAACATCGGATTATGATAATCTGCGAGGGGTACCGAATGGCCAAGCATGTCAAATGTTTGTTGGTTCCTATTAAGTTTCCATCTGGTTTTTATGCTTTCGGAGCAAAACGCTTAAGTTATGCTGGGAACCAGTCATATCTCTGCGCCGTGCTGGGCATAATTTGCGACGCCGGTATGACTAGAAACCGGTTGGATGTTCGGCTGGTTTAAAGACTGGGACCGGATTTGTTTATTTCCCTCTTCTTCAGCTAGTTCGTTGCTAGGTCAAGTGTTAGTGTCACAATTATTAATTAAATAATGTGATGTGTTTAAATGGTAACGTGACAGTTGTTGTGTTAATGTATTTCTTTTTTTTCAATAACAGTCGTACCAATGTGTTACAAGAGTGATCAGATGGGTAAAGACTAATGCAGTACAATAACAAAAATGTGTCGGAGCATTTTATGATTTTTATTTAGATAAGTTTCGTTTTGTTTGATTGATTTATTATTAGTTATAAGTTATTTCGATATGTTCACTCTGTTAATATTTACTGTCTGCGTCATCAACCTGACAACCAGTGTGTTTACTATATTCATTTTCTGTCAAAATCTAAATTGCAATGTTAATGAATTGTTTTTCTTGCATATCAAAGTATAAATTTAAAGTTGTAATATTTACCAATTATAAATTCATTAAAAGTATTGGATGCGATTCTTTGTGATGTTTAATTTATTTTAAGATGCTGGAGTGCAGTATTGTTGAGAACATCTCTACATTACTGAGTGAACTGTGCAGCAGATCAACATTTTAAAGGTGAGTGTTGTTTACTTATTTAATCCTGAAAACATACACCCTGGGATAGAACCTTACTTAGTATAAAGCTGCCCAGACTGGCAACTATGGCCTGTACAGCCCGGTCAAAAAATGAAGTAGCCCAGAACCATGTACAGGTCATAATTTTAATAATTCTTTTTAACATAACACAATCAGACAATCATATACAATTGCTGTGATGACTCTATGCATTTTGCCGTTTAATTAGCCTGATTCTTCATGCTTTTTTAATTTAAAACATGAACTGCAGAAAAACTGTTTCAAGCTTTTTTTGAAAGCTAGTGTCCCTGACAGAGTCCCAAATTGACTTTCCAGCACCTAAATCTATGACGTGTACTCATCCCGGGCAAACAGGCAATCACTTATTTCTATCCCTGTAAACTCATTATACTTCTTTATATTAGACACAACTACAATTACTGGTTTTATAGTGCCATTTAAGGCCAGTGCTCCAGCTAGGATATGAAAAGGGCTGGGGGATATTGTCAAAATGGCACTTTTGAGTTTGCACTTTTCTCAAAAAGGCACTTTTGAGCCAGTGGTCATATGAACTGGGACGTTCTCTGTTGCATATTATAATTTAATATTTGTTATATTATTTCCTTTATTATTAAAAATTGTGAATAAAATGTCTACAATAAGAAATAAATTAAAACAGTGTAATAAGATATTAATAAATTTTAATATGTAAATGTAATTTTGCCATGTATGGAATTTTGTATGCCCCCTTCTTCAAAGAAAAGGGGGTATATTGTTTTTGGCCTGTCTGTCTGCCATTCTGTCTTTCTGTTTGTCTGTCCAAAACTTTAACCTTGGTCATAACTTTTGCAATATGGAACATAGCAACTTCATATTTGGCATGCACGTGCATCTCATGGAGCTGCACATTTTGAGTGGTGAAAGGTCAAGGTAATCCTTCAATGTCAAAGGTCAATAAACACAATCCAAGGGAAGTAATAAGCTTTAAAGGGAGATAATTTCTATACCTGCCAAATGATAAATAGAAATGTTATTTCAAAGCGGTGCAGTAGGGGGCATTGTGTTTCTGACAAACACGTCTCTTGTTTTTTTTTTATTAATATTTATTTACCACGAGGACACTTTAAAAGGGCAGGGCGGTGCCTCGGAACGGCATGGCGCAGCTTGAGACAGCAGAGCCTTGCGCCCTTCCATTTTGGCCTAGCTGGAGCACTGCATTTAAGGATGTATGATCATTTCAGGCATTTTTTCAAAATATCAGCAATTTTATAATTTTCTGTATGCTGATTCTAATGTCTATATCTGTAAAAAAATATTCAATAAAAATGGGGGTCACTGTCAATAATTTTAATATATATTCAGACTTCCAGCACAATAGCATGACGTTATTCTATCAGTTGAGTGAACTGGATGCCTGTTTTTTACCCAAGTGTAAAATGTAGCATGTCACATTCAGCTGCTGTACAAGGGCAATTTCTGTGTGGTAATGTGTCAACAAGAAACTCTGTTGAACAATAAGGGCAGGGAAATCCTAAAGAAACACTTTTGAAGAATGCCATATTTTGGATCATCAAACATGCTAATTTTTCACAATTATCAGACTTTCATTGATATTGTAAGTGGTTACCGTGATAACACAGATGTGTAGAAACAAAACCACCACCCATGAAAGTAGTGAACCCAGTGTCTATTCTAGGACGAGGAATGGGGGGACTCAACCCCTTTTATTGAAGATCACCCCCATATTTGCATGGGAGGGGGGAATATTTTTACATAGACAAAGAAGAAAACATGTCATACATTTTTGTACTATTAGAATTATCAGTACCCCCCCTCTTTTTTGAATCCTAGAATAGACACTATGAACTTGTGACCCCTTCATTGAAAGATGATCTAATCTATGTTTAACAGGAATTTCCTCCCTTGGTTTAAATTATTATACAGTTCTTCTTGTACTATTGTACTTGTACTATTGGTTTGTACAGATATATAACATATATATTTGAATGGAACTCTTCACAGACTGAGATTGGAAAACTGTTTTATTTTTATCTGACAAAACTCATCCACATAACTGTGATAAATTGTTTAAAATAATGTTGTTTTTTACATACATGATGATACAAGGACATGAACATTTGAAGTAAGAATAAAACACAAAAACTTAGAATAGACATCCATTTTAGTTCTTTTAAGTCACTTAAACTATCAGTGCATACAGGAACACATATTTAAATGGATAAAAATTACAAGTTATTGTTAATATAATACAATCACAGTATTTAATATGTCACACACAGATAACATGGTGAATTAAATATTTATATAACTATTTAAAATAATTGTTTAAGCATGACAGGGAGTGTGTGTCACTGTCTCTTTCCAGTCAACTTTCCACTGACTTGTAAATATGCCTTATTATGTCACATTTTAAAAAAGAACTGTTAGCTAGAACCAAATAATACCTGGTGATTGTTGTGTAATTAAATTATTAATAATCTAATTTTCAAACACTTGACAAAAATGCCTTTTCATCACTAATACAACCATACAATATAGTCAATAAAATTGTTTCAAATTCCATACTTTCATCCCTGATCACATTTACAGTTTAGACTGTACAATGGTGACAAAAGAATACTGTTGAGTGGGTGTGCCCATAAACTACTCAAAAAAGAAAGGGAAAACTAATTACTGGATGTCATAATGTTGGTCATTATAATAATGTGTTCATCAATCATAAGAACTCCAAGTTTGTATATATACTTTTATTGCGTTTTACTGGTTTGATGGCTACATGTGAAGTGAAGCAAACATAGATTATAACAATCAGTATCAAATATATCAAGGGAAGTAACTACTACATGGTAGATATATAGCATCAGCAAATGGATCAAGACTTAATCATCTTAATATCATGACATCTCCCTTTTTATCAAATTATAAATTGTATTTTTCTTATAAAAATCATTCTGGATAATGAGTTATGTAACATCAATCAAATATAAGCATTATTAAAATGTACCATTAATACAGTTTATAAACTCTTGAAAACTTTTAAAAATATTCATCAGAAAATGTTAATCGTAACATGATACTTCATGTGATTATACACAGAGAATTTCACTGTCCCAATTTTCATTGTAGTGTCTGTTTTATCTCTGTTCCTCAGGTCTGCCGCTAAAACTACACATTTATTTCACATAGACTCACCAATTGGTGGTTTTGAAATTTTGAAATACGACCAGCACTATAGAAATAATGATCGCATTGCCTGTCACTAGAAATTGCTGGCTTATCAGCACTGGTTGATGAAGGCAATTTGCATTCATTTGTGTTGGTCTGAGTTTCCAAAGGTAATGAGCTCATTATCATTTGTACTGGGTGGTGCTGATAAGTTTAACTCTTGCTCAACATTTGTGTCATTGGAGGTGGAAGGCTGATCATTAATTTTCATTTAGTGCTTCCTCACCCCCTGTACGTTGATAATCCAAACTGAGTAGGATAATTCAAACTGAAGAAAAAAAAGGCGACATAAATAAAGACTCCAATTATTTATATCTAAGAACACATGTATTTAAGGTAAGTTGTGACATAATAAACGTTCATTTTTGATAAAATGTTATTTGTCGGATACAATGCGTTATAAACTCATAACAATTAAAAACAATTACGTCAAAATAACATGAATATGTTTGAAAATCTGGAAAAAGTAAATGAAATTGTCGAAAGTTTTAGGCCAAAAAACAAGTATAATCGAATGATTTAAATGTTTTAATGCTTGGACTTATGTATTAACCTTTCATATATGTATGTACAAAATTTGATTGGCGTAAATGCTCGAAAACGCAATATATTCGTATTTGTTTGGGACAAGAATATACAAATTGGATAATGACCTAACTAGTGTATGGATAATTCCAGACTATTTTGAGTTTGGTTATTATCCACAGAAATGTTCATATCAGTTTGGATTTATCCATAAACTTTTATACCCGTCCTGCAAACACATGATTTTAACACAGAAACACACTAGGTGTTAAAAGTAAAATTTTAAAGGACATTCATGATATAATTTGGCATATCTCTGTTATAGTTTCGTTCGCTCTTTTGTCAATTAACGTGTAAATAATTTAACACATAGGTCGCATTTAATGAAAATTAGCATTTTCCGAAGACAAATTTATCGTTTTTTACTAGAAAACTATTAAATCGTTGCAAAACTCAAAACGCATGTGTGTGTCAGACATTCATTATCACATGTGTAGAACAATTACGTCCTTATAGTAACTAAATTATCAAAAATGATAAAATAATCAACTACCTTTCAGTTTCAGTTTCGGCCAACATTTTTTTCTTCAGTTTGAATTATCCAACTCAGTTTGGATTATCGACGTACAGGGGGTGTTCCTATTCATACAGGACTTTGACCACTTGGGTGTCTGTACCATGTAAGATCTATCGCTGGATTTTCCCACCACAGTGGCTGGCTGCAAGGTGTTTTCCTCTCTGATTCTGATGGGATCACCTATACTTCAAGTAGGTAAATTTCTGGCAGTTTGATTGTAGTATTGTTTTTGTTCATCCTTTCTTTTCTGCAAATGACTTTTGACTTTGCGATAATTAGGAACTTTAGGATTGAACATTTTACTTGTCATTGGCAAGAATTACCTGATTTTCCTGCCCATGAGTAACTCTGCAGGGGTGTATATCCTAAAGAAAGTGGGGTAGCACGATAATCAAGCAAAAACATCAAGTAATCTTTGTTTGAATGTTTGGCTTTATTCAACATTTGCTTACATATTTTGACCGTCGCCTCAGCTAAACCATTTGACTGGCTATGATATGGACTAGAAAATACTTCTTTAAAGTCCCAATCTTTAGCAAACTGTTTGAATTGTTGAGAAGTGTAGTAACTAGCATTGTCTGACACAACTTTCTGCCATGACTTGAAAACCAACGTTTCATGCATTTTATAATACAGCTACTTGTTGTGTTACCTAGTTTCTCAAACTCAAAGAAATTACTGTAGTAATCAACAACTAGCAAGTAATTTTGCTTTTCCTACGTAAATACGTCGGTTGCTACTGTCAGCCATGGGTAGTCTGGTATTTCATGTGGAATCAAAGTCTTTTTTTGATTTCCAGGTCTGAATTCTTGACAAATGTGACCATTAGCAACTTTTTGTTAAATGTCAACTGATATCTTTGGCCAATGCAATGTCTCACGAGCGCGTCTCATGCATTTATCTATACCAAAATGACTGCTGTGTATGATATTGAGCATTTCACGCCTCGGTTCAGTCGGAATATGATTCTTTGACCTTTCATTATCAACCCATTAATATAACAAAGTTTATCTCTCATATTCCAATAGTCTAAAATGATCGGTGGACAATCTTTTCTGACTTCAGGCCAACCGTCAAGTATTGTCTGCCACAGTATTTGTAATACTGGGTCTTCAGAGGTGTGTTTTTGCACAACTTTAAGTTTTCTGTCAGTGTACGGCAAGGTGGCCATGACCATATGAATGTGAACATTTGTGGGCTCTGATAATTCATGGTATGTATCACTCATATAATGTCTACTCAGCGTGTCAGCTAATGGTATCCGTGTACCTGCTTTGTGTTCTAATGTCATGTTGTAACCTTGGACATGTAACATCATGGAGCTTCATAAATGTTTTTTTTCATGATTGCTATCAATGGCAAATGATCAGTTTCGACCTTGACCTTTCTACCATAGATATATAGTCTGTATCGATTGAGTCCGAATGTAATAGCAAACATTTCCTTCTCAATTTGTGCCCAAATGACCTCTGTTTTAGTAAGAGTTTTACTTGCATAATTTATGCAATAGGTCGTCCTTCTTGCATCAATGCTGCACCTAGGCCATATTTGGAACTATCAACCTGGAGAACTAGAGGTTTGTCAGGGTCATAGAATGTCAGAACAGGTCCTGGTGACTGTCAGTATGTTCTTAACCTTATTGGATGCTTCTTGTTGGGGGTCATCCCAATGGAATGTAACGTCTTTTTTCAATACGTCTCTCATTGGAGTCGTTATTTCAGACAGATTTGGAGAAAACCTAGATAAATAAGTTATTGGTCAAAGTCCTGTAGGAATAGGAAACACTTAATGAAAATTAATGATCAGCCTTCCACCTCCAATGACATAAATGTTGAGCAAGAGTTAAAGTGAGACTGTATGATTTTGTCAAATATTTATGATTTTTTATAAAATGTGTGAAAAACTTATTATACATATATTTCAATATAAATAAAAATAAAAGTTAAGAAGAACATGTGTTAAAAAATGCGAAATAAGCCAGATATTTAAATCTAAAATCGAAAAAGGCTTCCAGCCAAATTCGCCAGCATATATATCATGCATGTACAATGTGAATCTAAATTTAGTTTTAGTGCAGATTCGTTCATACGACACAAAGACATAATTTTGTTTCCTAACAAAAAAGAGTAAAAGTGTCGGCATCGGCTTTTACCAGCGCTAACTTGTCTTTGCTGCATTTTATGAAATTCGTCTTCAATGTATAATTTTTCTTGCATATTTTGTGTTATTGTAACATATTTTTATCAATATATTACAATTTAACACATATAAATATTTGACAAAATCGTACAGTCTCACTTTAAACATCTTAATATCATGACACTTGGTGTACAACTGACTTCCTGGAAATCTTCTCACTGAACTTGTGCAGTATGTGGTTTGGAAGAAGAATAACATTATGATGGAAACCTGGTGTTTTATGTCCTTGGATCGGGAAAGCAGAACAGTGTAGGAATAAACGACTAAACTTGTTTCTGTAGAATGTCCATGCATAATTACTTTATCACGCTGTTACTCTTCAATACCTTTACTGAGGAACTGAGTGTTGTCAGTCTTTTTGTTGACACTTTAAATCATGTTGCTGGTGAACAAATGCCTTCTCTCTCTATTAGTTTTTTTTCCATAATTATCCATGTTATTTAAAAAAAACACACATCATAACATGTTTATATGATTTCTAAGCTATACATATATGGTGGTGACATGTATTTTGATACAGAAATATTTCACAGAGATAAATATACTTCAGCCTCATGTCACCAGAGTTGTTAAAGTGCATTTTGACAGTGTTTCCCCGGACTAGAGCCTCATTTTGAAACAAGCATATACAAATCAGATTCTTTGTTTAGTGTCCATTAGGGACGGGGTATAATTTTTTAGTGCCTGTAAGAAAACTGATAGTGTGGAAAATTGAGTTAGGAAATGTATAAATAATACCTAAAATGAGCCATTATGCCGACAATGCCTGTGTTTTTCTTGCATTCACAATTGGTGAATAGCCTCCACACCTTTTAAAAAACCCATCGACACCTTTGGTACAAATTGGGCTGACCCATGGTATCCACCAATGATAGTTTTATTCAAATAACAACAGTTGATAGGGTATGTTTGTGATATCACATGTACCTGTATGTAATTTTAAAAGGATTTTTAATGTGTCAGCTTTGTACCCACAGATAAGTTGGTTTTAAGAATATATACAAATTTACAGTACACTTTGTGCACCTACAG
Source organism: Dreissena rostriformis (assembly GCA_007657795.1). NCBI lineage: Eukaryota > Metazoa > Mollusca > Bivalvia > Myida > Dreissenidae > Dreissena > Dreissena rostriformis. The sequence continues at coordinate 135,563 of VMBQ01001017.1, read as the reverse complement.
GTATAAAGCTCGAAGTGACTGCCAAACAAGTAAAAAAATAATCTTATTTTCACTTTCAAAGTCATAGTTAAGAATGGTGAATTTTCTCTTAAGGCCAACCATTTCATAGATCTTTATATTGTGAATCAGTTGTTTTTGTAATTTACAATACCACTGGTTAATAATGTTTTGTATTGCCCATTTAGGATTAATTTTTAAAATATCATTATGTATCCAGTTATTGTAGGTCTTTGATATTTTGTTTTGTAAATTTGTACACTTCACATCCATATCCGTGTGATAATAACTTAATACTGATATATTTTTGTTTGTGAAATTTTTCCTCTTTAGAACAGTGTGTTACTAGTCATGTTAAAGTGAAATTACTTCATTTAAGTATCATGATTAATATATCATATTAGCAATATGATAAAACAACTACTCATTTGACCCAGTGTTTTTTATGGCAATTTCGGGGCCGATATTCGGCCACATTCCCCTCAAGAAAAAGTATATATTTTTTCCTGATTTGTAAAAAAAATCCCCTCCAGAAGTTTAAAAAAAATTATATATTTTTTTTTAGAAAGAAGTGTCTTATGCTTAAGAAAAAGGACAGATACAGTAAGCTCTGAATATTACATCCATACATACATGTGTATTCATAAAATAAATATCATAACATATCAAAGTGTGAATTTTTAATTTCCTCTTTTTCTTAAAAACGACACGATTTTCGCCTTTGGACGGGCCCCTCCACCATTCCCCTATAGGTGAAAAGAAACACTGTTTGATTGCATGTACAATATAAAATAATCAGTCAGTATACAATGTACCACTGTCATGAAAAGCGTTTTACAGAAAAACAATGTTTTTAAAAGACTATATAAAACTGTATGTTTTGTTTATGAATGCATGTCTACTCCTTTTTTTATGGATGCTTTCAGTATATATACATTTCAACTGTTTAATACTCTATACTATAACATAAACGTGTGTAATATAATTTGATGAGAATAAATTTGTGCAAAATCTTTTATAAACTCTAGGTTTGTTTATTCCTGTCTGTTTGGTAATTTGAAAAATCAAATGGGCGCTAAACATTACATAATTGATTCATGAAACACAAAAAGTCAGATAAGGTGATCAATCTGAAATAAATGGATAATAAGACATGCATTACCAGGGTGCAGGATCACATGATTTTGTGGGGTTCACAATTAAATGTTGAGGGATGTAAACACACTGGTAAGTGCATGGTGCTTTTTTTTTCAAGCAACTTTCAAAACAATATTTCTTAAAAATTTCAACTAGTGGATAAAAGACATTTTTATGTCCACCAGTATATACTGGGGGACATATTGTTTTTGCCCTGTCTGTCTGTTGGTCTGTCTGTTGGTCTGTTTGCGCCAACTTTAACATTGGCAATAACTTTTGCAATATTGAAGATAGCAACTTGATATTTGGCATGCATGTGTTTCTCATGGAGCTGCACATTTCGAGTGGTGAAAGGTCAAGGTCATCCTTCAAGGTCAAAGGTCAAATTTATGGGTCAAAATCGCTCAAAAGTGGACATAGTGTTTCACAAACACATCTTGTTTTATACTGCTAAAGGTGATGTGAAATACACCAGAATTTCTTTATTAAAAAAGCCTGTAGTCTTGTTAAAAAAATTGATGTGTACAGCATTCATGTACACTTTAATGCTGCAAGCAACGTGAAATTTTGTCACAGTTTTTCAGATGTATTCAAGAATTTATTCTTAAATCTTAAGACATTGGCATAAACTGCAAGAAAAACTGTCTTTTATGTACTAAACTTTTTTGAAAATGTATTGAGATATTTGCAAAATTAACCTGTTTACATTCTGTCCAGCCTGTGTGTAAACCCCATGTGAACCCTGTTGATCCTGCATCCTATATACATGAAGATATGATATCCTTAACATGTTCTGCTCCGGAATGACATTCTGGAGTCTAAGATTTACCGTCTTAGTAGTTGAAGGGGAAGTTTCACATCTTTTCACTTGAGGCAGTTCACACGGCCCACTTTCAGTTTTATTCAAGAACATTCAACAGATGTAATCAGTTGCTGAGGACATCAGTTGAACCATGTAATTGTAGGTTTGCTCAATCCTTATGCTTTCATTTATGAAAACTTTAGTTATTCAGATACTTGTCCATTTAAATTCATTCGTTGTGGACTGCTTTCCAAGCACAACACAGAGGTGAATGAACACTGTATTGGAAAAGTCTGACATCTTTTTGGGGAAAATTTGGTCAGATTTTTGGGGGAACATGTTACTTCTTGCCATTGGGAAACAGCCTGTAAGAAGCTGTAATTTAGGGCAAAAAAATCACTGCACAAGTTTCTTAAGGTGAGCTAGTGTGATCACCGCATTCATGTATGTCTGTTGTTAGGCATTGTGCAGTGTTTAGTGTGGTGCTTGTTATCAACTTTTTGCTTGTTACCACTATAGAGACTATTTTTCATGAAAACTTGACGAAGCTTGGTCAGAATGTTTGTCAAGACACTATCTAGGCCAAGTCCGAACATTGGTCAATTGCTTCCAACAACTTGGTCACCAGGTCAAATCTTATTAAAAAAAATGGTTGCATGTACCACAACAGAGGCCAAAATTTTGACTCAATCTTACTGAAACTTGGCCAGAATGCTTTTCTTGACGATTACTAGGCCAAGTTTGAATCTAGATCATATGTGTTCAAAACTAAGGTCAACAGGAAAAGTCTTAAAAAACCTTGTTACCACAGGGGGAAGTTGCGCAAAAAAATAAATTAATGAATATATAATATATATATAATTATATAGACTATATATATATTTTTTTTTTTATTTTTTTTTGCGCAACTTCCCCCTGTGCTTGTTACCACTTAAGAAAGAACACTCACTCTTGATGAAACTTGGTCAGAATGCTTATCTTGACAATTTCTACGTTGTGTTTGAAAAGAAGGTCACCAGGGCAAATGTTGGGAAAAGCAGCTTGTTTCTACTCTAGAGTTCACATGTATGAAACATTCTTCATGAAATTTAGCCAGAATGTTTATCTGGAATATACCTCTACGGAGGTCAAATATGGGCCATGTGTGTCAACATACTAGGTCACCAGGTAAAATATTGGAAAACATTTGTTACCATTCTAGATGCCACATTTATGAATAAATCAAATATTATGTCACCAGGTCATATATTAGAAAAACCTTGTTACCACTCTAGAAAAAAACATTTATGACTCAAGCTTGATGAAACATGGTCAGAATGTTTATCTTGACTATATCTAGGTCAAGCTTGTGTCTGGGTCAGATGCGTTTAAAAACTAATCACCAGGTCAGATTTTTAACAATGTGTGTTGCCACTCTTCGGCCACATAAATGATTCAGCCTTGACGAAACGTGGTCAGAATGTATCTTGGCAATATGGAGGCCATGTTTGAATCTGAAGCAAATGGTTCAAAAACTAGATCACCTGGTCAAGTCTTCATCAATCATTCCAGTAAATCCAGTTGAGCGTTTAAGGTCCGTGTTTGCCCTCTTGTCAAAGATGCGTTGTCCGTCGTGCGTCGTCAACATTGTTCTTGTGAATACTATAGAGGCCGTTTGTTTTACAAATCTCCACGAAACTTTGCCAAACAATTTGCTTTATAATAGCTTGCCTAGTTCGAAACCAATTCACGTTGCAAACACTAGGTAACGAGGTAAACTTAAAAAAAGCTTGTGAACACTCTAGAGGCCATATGTGTTGTACAATCTTTATGAAATGTGGTCAGAACAATTTGTTCTTATTTATATCTTTAAATCAAAGCGTTGAAAGCACTCACAGTTGTTCGATATTGCATACTCTTAGACGCAACTCAGTTTTCAAAATTATGTTATAGCTTTTTATATCGCAAGTTTGAAATGAAGTGTTCATTTCAAACTTGCGATATAAAAAGCTATAACATAATTTACATTTATAAAGAGTGTGTCTTAAAGCACAGGTCGAGATGTGTGTGCACTGTTTATCCTCATGTTTATGTTATAGAGATAACTTAGACAAAATGTGCGCATTGCACAGGCTAATCAGTGTGCACAGGCTAATCTTATTTGACATGCATTAAGCCCCGTTTTCCCTGAAAGCAGCCAATATGTACAGATTTCAATGATAAACTGGCCAATGTCTTCCCACAAGCTGTTAAACACTAGACTGGCCAATGTCGTCGCACAAGCTGTGAAACACTATTGATTACATACACACTCGATAAACCGCTAAGTGATTTAAATGTAAACAGCGGGTTTAAAGAAGAGACAATCCGCAAGACACACTGGCTGTCTGCAGTGTATCAATATAAACAGGCAGATGCGGTGGTTATTGTTCCTGGCGTAGTAGAGCAGACGCTCCTAGCGTATGGCATGTACGTCATTCGTCGTCTGCATAATTTTACTGCAGGTAGTGCTGTCGCTTAGCAAAGCGTGCGCTCTCATTGGTTAATATCGATTGTCCAATACAACGACGCTCCGCCTAGCGTAGTTAAGAAGCACACTCACTTGTACAACTCCCTCTTCATTAGTTGTCCGCTAGCGCGAACAACTAAACAATCGAAACTGAGTCACATTGGGTCACAAACTAGGTTCATATATGAAATTGATCAAGCTTGAGAACACTCTAGAGATCATATGTATTGACAAATTTTCATGAAACTATATCAGAACACGTTCAATTAATATCTTTGTCGTCTTCGAAAATTGGTCACGTGTGGTAAAAAACCAGGTACATATTTTAAATTAACGAAAAATCTTGTGAACTCTATAGAGGCCTTTTTTTTGCCCAGTCTTTATTTAACATTTTCTGAACATTTGTCCTAATAACATCTCGGAAGAATTAGAAACAGAGTCACATGGGGTCCCGAACTAGGTCACTATTTTAACGACAAATCTTTTGAAAACTTCAAATCATGTATTGCCAAATCTTCATGAAATTTGATCAGAACATTTATCGAAATAATATCAAAGCCGACTTTGAAACTAGGTCACGCGGGGTCAAAATTCTTTGCATTGTCGGTTCCAATGCGGTGTTTCCAGGTTTAATCTTTTAATGTCTATAGTTGATGTTACTTATAAAATAATGAATGTTCCAATGCGGTGTTCCCAGGTTTAATCATGTAATGTTTATAGTTGATATTACGTATACAATAAAGAATTTTCGGTTATTACGTCTTCAAATATTTGAACGTACGGTATAAATGTGAACACGATTTTAAAGTGTATAACACTTTATTATGGACAAGCCTACGCAAATAGAGAATTATAAACATTTTATGAAATCGTGCAACACTATAAATTTATTTACAGCATTCTCTCTAAAAATGTATTAAAGATAGCCACGTTCATAGGCCCTAAAAGTCAAAACATTGAAAAACTAAACAAACAGACCTACTTCATCAAGGACTTTCATCCATATGATATTGTTTGTCCATAATTTTTATGCCCCCATTAGGGTGGCATATAGTGATCGCACTGTCCGTCTGTCTGTCCGTCCGTCTGAAATTCCGTCACACTGCGTTTAGGTTTTGCGATTAGGTGTTTTGGCGTTTAGGTGCGTTAAAATGTGGAAAAAGGGGGGCATATGTCATCCTACGGTGACAAGCCTTGTTTTTTTTTACATTGAGACGTTCAGACCTTGGTACGTTTCTAATGCGTATTAGCTTTTTATATCTTAAACGGTATACTTTTTCCGGCAGATACCTTTTTCAGTACACCAGTTTGTGCAGGTATGTTTGTTTAAAAGATTTATTTCAGTTTGATTTCATTGATTGATATTCTGCAAGTCGGTTAGTCAACCTTCGTAAGTGTAATAAATGTCAGCCATTAGCCAACTTGCCAAGTGCCATATTGTAAATGGAACGTAATACACCAGGCTGTTACACTGATAATTGATATATATGTTACCAAAGTATTAATAAACCCGATTCATAACCGCACACGCTCCTTATCTCTGAACGCTGGATTTTACACATAACGATAGTTATACTTTTCGACAGGAATGTATTTCTTATTCGTTACTAATTTAACCTATTATTGATTAGTGTATACGTCACTCACTATGCTATCATCCTTATTTTTAGAAACAATACATTCATTGTGGAGAGAATTCGGACAGATAACTACTGATTAACATTTGCAGGTTTCAGTAGAAAATACTGTCTGTAGTTTCCTTTAAACGCAGGCCTTTTTACTGTTATTGAGGTATTGGAACAGTTTGGAAATAAAAATAAAATCTTAAAGAGAAAGTGCATCTTGTTGATTTACTTTTTAGCTCTACTGGCCGAAGGCCGGAAGAGCTTATGTCATGGTGTGGTTTCCGTCGTCCGTCCGTGCGTGTGTGCGTCCGTTAGACTTTTTCTTGTTTACGCGATAAAATCCACAGTTTTCATCCGATTCTTTTCAAACTTGTTCAGTGTCTTTATATTCATGAGGACTCGAACCCTATTGAAAATGGGTTACATCAGACCGTCCGTCTGCCGTCCGTGCGTGCGTCCGTCCGTGCGTTAGACTTTTTCTTGTTTACGCGATAAACTCCACAGTTTTCATCCGATTCTTTTCAAACTTGTTCAGTGTCTTTATATTCATGAGGACTCGAACCCTATTGAAAATGGGTTACATCAGACCGTCCGTCTGCCGTCCGTGCGTGCGTCCGTCCGTGCGTTAGACTTTTTCTTGTTTACGCGATAAACTCCACAGTTTTCATCCGATTCTTTTCAAACTTGTTCAGTGTCTTTATATTCATGAGGACTCGAACCCTATTGAAAATGGGTTACATCAGACCGTCCGTCTGCCGTCCGTGCGTGCGTCCGTCCGTGCGTTAGACTTTTTCTTGTTTACGCGATAAACTCCACAGTTTTCATCCGATTCTTTTCAAACTTGTTCAGTGTCTTTATATTCATGAGGACTCGAACCCTATTGAAAATGGGTTACATCAGACCGTCCGTCTGCCGTCCGTGCGTGCGTCCGTCCGTGCGTTAGACTTTTTCTTGTTTACGCGATAAACTCCACAGTTTTCATCTGATTCTTTTCAAACTTGTTCAGTGTCTTTATATTAATGAGGACTCGCACCCTATTGAAAATGGGTAACATCAGAGTAAAAAGTCCAGAATTATCTCCCCTTGAATTTGTATTGGTCCGAGGCGTTTAAGTAGGTTGTTTAATTGGTTGCAATTATTAATTTAAAATTAAATAAAATATAAGCCATCTGATAATTCATTTGGCAAGGATGAAAGGATTTGTGTTTTTAGTATTCCTTTGCATGTTGACTTTCCATTCCATTGACATTCCAGCCAGTAGAGCGATTCAGGCCCTCATGGGCCTCTTGTTTCAATTTGAGTGACTAAAGAATTGTGCTTATGATTTGCATGTATAAAACAATAAAATTGAATAATTAACTGTCAATACATAAACCACGAAACATTTTAACCTTCTTTTTAAAACAAAAACATCAGCATCAACAACAAAAACAACAATAACAAAAAATACTACTACTACTTCTACGTCTATTAAAATAATACTGATGATACTACTAATACTAATATTATTATAATTGTTATTATTATTATTATTGTTATATAAATGTAGCTTTGTCCCTCAATTTTCCGGGGATCTATGCATAGAGATAAACAAATCTTCGTACTTAAATTATAATTATACACGAATTTAACATTAAGCAACTTAAGCATTTTCAACTAACATTTAAATGTTTCGGTTTTGATGATCCTATAGCCTCCACAAATGCAATAAGAGTACATATGTCATACGCAACAGATAAAATAAACCATAACAATAGTGTAAGAATTCCTCTAACTGCACTAAGACTACTTCAATGTTTATCCAAAATCACCAACCGTGAACCTGGCTGTTATCGTGTTCTAAAAATAGCAATGTAAGGCATTTCGTAACTGCGTTATTTCGGTAAACTTTCACGGTGGGGAATCCGGAAGGACCTGCAAAACTGGCCTCTTGTGCAAAACTTGTGCAAACAATATTCATTCAAGGAAACACACTTGTAGTAAAACCATAAAACTCGACATTGGGTTTTAGCTGTAAATATGATTGATATTCTGGCATACTTTGATATTGTCGCATGCAGAAGGCCATGTATGCGTGTTTTTTTCTCCAAGTGTCCTGTACAATAAGGGTATCATCACATTCACTACGATCATAAACGTGAAGACAATCAAAGTTAATTGCTGAGTGTACATATACAATATCAGTATCAATGCAATTAAGTGATATTTTCACGCAAAACAAGCCGCACTTATGTTATTGGTTATTGTCTATTCATCATGTATATGTATATTTCAGTACTGGAAAAGTGGTTGTTCGGAATAGTGTTTTGGAAGTATGCAGTACGATTTAGATGAAACTGGCGTTTTATAAACTTTTATCAGGACTCTACACATATAAAATCAACATTAAAAACAACAAAACAATTTGTTATTAATACTTGTCTCAGACTGTCTAGTTTCACATGCTGCAGAACCAATTTTCTTAACTAGTAGATCTAAGTAGTCTATTACATAATTTATGTACACGTATTATACGTATTTTAAATCTAAATGTAACTCTTTACTTTTTAATTTTCATGAAACGAGAAATATATTAAAAATATATTTGGCGTATATTAAATTAGAGTGCACACAGGGCTGGTAAATTATCTTCAACGATAAATAGTTAAAATAGTATAACAAATAGAAATGATGATAATACCTCACATCACTCACCTATGAGATTCCATTATATACCATCATTACACATTTGGTAATTTAAATGGTGAACGATAACTTTTTTATGTCCACCAGTATATACTGGGGGACATTTTGTTTTTGCCCTGTCTGTCTGTCTGTCTGTTGGTCTGTTGGTCTGTCTGTTGGTCTGTTTGCGCCAACTTTAACATTGGCCATAACTTTTGCAATATTGAAGATAGGAACTTGATATTTGGCATGCATGTGTATCTCATGGAGCTGCACATTTTGAGTGGTGAAAGGTCAAGGTCAAGATCATCCTTCAAGGTCAAAGGTCAAATTTATGGGTCAAAATCGCTCAAAAGTGGACATAGTGTTTCACAAACACATCTTGTTTTTCTTTTTCTTTTTTTTAAATATTTCGTAATATGGTGCAAACGTCATATGATTACGTCATAAAGAAATATAATTTACTGTCTTGTGTGAACATTGCAGGTAGTAAAGCATCTGATGTGTGAGTTATTTTAAACCACTGCATCATGTTCGTGAATAATAAAATAATATAGTTTCAATGACTGGAACTTATGTAAATGAAAATATAATTAAACATGTTTAATGACCAACGTTGTAAAAGTTGCTGATTCCATACATGTAGAAACTAGCAAATTAGGAAATAAATACTTTGTTCCATCAAATAGTCAGTTATATATTCCTAGAATGAATTGGTCGAAGCGCTTACTCATCCTTCCATTCTGGCCTATGCAAATTGCCAACTGCCATTTATTGTTCATACAGACGCCTTTGGTTCGGGTCTCGGCGCGGTTCTGTATCAAAGGCACGGTGGCACCGATCGTGTAATTGCCCACGCCAGCCATAGTTTGAAGCCGTCAGGGAGACATTACCCAGCTCATAAGTTGGAATGTGTATCTCTCAAATCTGAGAAATTCAGTGACTATATGTATGGTTTTCAATTTCAGGTCTTTGTAAGGAACATTATCCGATTGTGAAAAAAGTGGCTGGAAATCGCACATTGCACCGTTAGTGCATGCGTACAATGTCACAATTCATAAAACCACCGGATATGCCCCATTCTACCTAATTTTTGTGAGACACCCTAAACTAGCCATAGACGCACTAATATGGTTGTCCGTGGAGACCGACGAGAACGTGTCTAAACACTAATATGTCCGAAAACTCAAGGAACGATTATCCTGTGCATACAAAAAGGCTGAAGAATTTGCGAAAAATGCAAATTCACAAGAGGCGTTACGATGCACGTGCTAAGGCCACTTCATTAAGCGTCGGTGACTAGGTGCTGGTCCGCAATGTATCTTTACGTGGCACACACAAATAAGACGGCAAGTGGGAGGAGACTCCGTACATTGTAGTCGGACAACCAAACGCCGAAATCCCTGTGTTTGAGGTTAAGAAAGATTGCCCCCACGCTAGGAAAACAAGAATCTTGAACCGCAATCTATTGCTTCCCTTACCATTCAAAAACAAATCACAGGCACAATCCCCAAAATATATCATCCCGGCCCTTCGTAAAAATAACGAGCCGCCCAAGCAAATAAATGAGCGACCAACCCGAGATCGTAAACTCCCGAAATGGCAGCCCTCTGAAGAACACATGTTGTAAATAATATTGTACAATATGCGTTAAACATAAAATTGCATTTCAAACACAAGATCGATATTTGCAAACGCATATTAAGTTGTACTCATTTTGTAACATATTATTGTTTAACACTGAAAGTATGTGTATAGTGTAGATAGGTACATAAATATTTCCCATTTTATTAATCCTGCTTATGCGTGAGACTAATACGGAATGTTTTTTTTATATTAAAATTGTTAACATCATTTTATGTATGCAGTTTACACGTAGGTTTAACTGAGTAGAATTTATTTAATTCAGCAGTACTGTTATTAATTTTGCAGTAATGCTATGTATTATTACTAATTTAGAAACGTAGTTGCGTTGAATTAGTAACGATTATCCATGTAAATTTTCACGTTTGTGTTTGTCATGTGATGTTGTTGTAATTGTTGTGTTCTGTATCTTTGTTGCTAATATAATCGTATATCGAATCGCGGCAACAATAATATCGCACTGCATTCAATACTTAGCAGCGAGAGTATGTCTTATGTCTTATAAATGTATTGTTATTTCAAAATAAATGTCGCGGGCGACATTTGGGAAGCAGGATACAAATTATTCACATAACATCCAGACTATTTAGTTATTTTAATCTTAGGTTTTTAATATAAATTTGAATAATATAAATTTGAATATATTTTACTGGTCAAAGGGAAGCAACCTAACAGTTAAACCTTATGCATGATTTACTAACATAAGCGTTATATAACCCTTGCTCGTGATGCACGTGCACATAAATTTCAACTGTCATAGATGGTCGTCTTTCTATCTGTTGGAGGAAAATAATATATTTACTCAGGTATACTATCCCTTTTCTTTAGTAACTGTTAAATAACATATTATTATGACATGTATGCATTATTTGGTATTGTTCGCAGTCCTTATACATAATGCGTTTATTGTATTTTGACTCGCCGGACCTACTCTTCGTGTATGTGTATTATTGCATAAACTCTATATATATATATTGCCCTCTGTTGGGGTGCAAAAACTTGGCAAAAGGAGGGCTTGAGCGGGAGAAATCGTGTATTAACAAGGCGATTCACGTGCCGTTCGAGCCCTGATATGTGTTGTTCATATCCATAAACTGGTTCACGCGCAGTTACTTCCCTTAGTAATGACTCATTCTGTCGATATATTTATCCGTCATGACCAGTAAATTCCAAAATAATTCCCAATTTCTTACTTTGCGCGGCTGCATTTCAAATTTGCATTAATCCACTGTTTAAACACATTTTTAATCGAAAACTGCCTATCCGAAGGTAAGGCCTCGTCATTTCTGATGATGACCGAGTGAGGCATAATGTAAAACACAACCTTGTACTGTATGACATCATATGAAATAATCGAATTATTTTGTCGATGTCGAATGAACAAGACATATTGTTTTCGATGTTATTTTAATTTATTTTGGTATGTGTGATTTGTTTATGCAATACTAGCGAAAATACACATTTTCTCGGACACGATCATCTGCGGGCGCTCTCAAAATCCGTTCCTGCCCTGGTGCTGCGCTTTTTAGCTCACCTGAGCACAACGTGCTCATGGTGAGCTATTGTGATCGCCTTTTGTCCGTCGTCCGTCGTGCGTCGTGCGGCGTCAACATTTACCTTGTTAACACTCTAGAGGTCACATTTATTGTCCAATCTTCATGAAACTTGGTCAGAACATGTGTCTCAATAATATCTTGGACGAGTTCGAAAATGGTTCCGGTTGGTTGAAAAACATGGCTGCCAGGGGGCGGGGCAGTTTTCCTTATATGGCTATAGTAAAACCTTGTTAACACTCTAGAAGTCACATTTATTGTCCAATCTTCATGAAACTTAGTCAGAACATTTGTTCTAATGATATCTTGAACGAGTTCGAAAATGGTTCCGGTTGGTTGAAAAACATGGCTGCCAGGGGGCGTGGCAGTTTTCCTTATATGGCTATAGTAAAACCTTGTTAACACTCTAGAAGTCACATTTTTAGTCCAATCTTCATGAAACTTGGTCAGAACATGTGTCCCAATAATATCTTGGACGAGTTCGAAAATGGTTCCAGTTGAATGAAAAACATGGCCGCCAGGGGGCGTGGCAGTTTTCCTAATATGGCTTTAGTAAAACCTTGTTTACACTCTAGAAGTCACATTTTTGGTCCAATGCTGATGAAACTTGGTCAGAATATTTGTACTAATGATATCTGGGCAGAGTTCGAAAATGGTTGAGATGTTAAAAAACATGGCCGCAAGGGGGCGTGGCATTTTTCCTTATATGGCTATTTAGTAAAACCTTGTTAACACTCTAGAAGTCACATTTATTATCCAATCTTAATGAAACTTGATCAGAACATTTGTTCTAACAATAGCTCGGCTGAGTTTGAAAATGGCTATGATTCGTTGAAAAACATGGCCGCTGGGTGGGGGGGGGAGTCGTCCTTATATGGCTATAGTGAAAACTTGTTGACGCTATATAATAGCCATATTTATTGGCAAATCTTCATGAAACTTGGTCAGACAATTTGTCCCAATGAAATCTTGGCAGAGATTTAAACTGGGTCATATGAGCTCATAACTAGGTCACAAGGTCAAATATAAAAAAACATGTTAAAAGTCACTTTTTTGGTCTAATCTTCATGAATCAGCTTGCATTTTTTCGGATAGTCTAGTTCATTTTGCTCTCAGGTGAGCGCCTTAGGGCCTGATGGCCCTCTTGTTTAGGTTTTTACGGGGCCACTGCATCTTGCTCTGAAAAATAGCTGTATATTTTGAACGGAATTACTATAAATATTGTGTATAATATATTGAGTTTTCATACTAGATATATTTGCCCAGATCCGGCATCTCAGTTCTTTTGAAATTGCATATGTTCCTATGAGAACACCGATTTAAATAAATGTAAAACAATTTAACAACCATAAAGCAACCTTTTATTAGAATTAAATATCATTACACTCGTTTCAAGGTTCGCAATAATATTTTATAAACATGTAAGAAAAGTGTTCAATGTTGAGTTTTTTATACTAATACACACACAAACTAAATAATTATTTTATCTCTTGAGTAAACTCAGATAACTTTACAAGCTGATAGTATGGATTGTGTTTGTTGAATACGAGGCATTATCTAGTCCATAGATTTCGTTTCATTATTTAACCAAAATACACTATCTCAGTTAAATTAATATCGCAAGGAATATCGTTGTTGATTAATTTAGCCGCACATTTATATTGTTATTATCTAGGTGATCGCTGTGGATAGGTGAGACGAAACCTAAATGACTTCTTCAGCATTTTTTATATAAAAGAAATTACCTCATCGTGTACCTTTTCATATTGTAATGATTTAAACACATTCTTCCAGGTTTATAAATGTTAACTACAGTTGAGTCAATATTTTGAGAAAAACCCCAAATTCTTGAATCTGGGTCATCACTTGTCCGTTATTAACGAAAGCAGATTTGTGCACACTTTTTATGCCTATTTTATGCGATACGCGTCAATTGTAGGTCTCTGTGCAACCATACTTGATTAAACGACACATTATTCTAAAATATCACACCAAGAAACATTATGTTTACATTATACATTCTGTAAAATTCCCGAAACATATTTTGGCTACTTTCTTTACGTAGCATAAACGATGCGTACTTTCATTTAAACTGATTATCTTTCCCGTTACATTGTTTTTCATTAGTAAAAATCACAGTAGTAAACATTGATAAAAGATAAAAAAAAAAAAAATGAATCGACTTACATATGGTTGGCATTTAAAAAATAAATAAATAAGAAGCTACAAACAGAAAATAAACAAATCTATTTTCTAAAAAAACGTTACACATTCGAGTGTTATTCGCGAACATCCGTTATTCATCAACGCGGTCCCTTGACTAGTTTTCTTAATAGTGATTTTAATTTTCCGCCCTCATCTCTAGATTCCTCAATGGTAGTACAGGGAAAAGGTAGGAAAACTTGTCCTCCATACAGACAGTGTCTGTCTTTAAGTTTTAATAAACACTCTTTCGATATGGTTATACCTGTAAACTATTGCTACAAAACGAAACCCGCAAAATGTTAAAAAATACCCGACATCTTATTTAAACATGCGATGTACGACGTCTTCAAAACCGAAGTAATTTATGATTGTGGTCATTTGCTAATGTTTATTTTGCTTACTTTTCCAACTAAATCAATTGATGTAAGACAAGTCATTTGGTATCTTTAGCCTACTCGACAATATTTTGAACATCGTGCACCATCGATATATTTTACATGAATGACTGGAGATCAGTTTCTCAATTATTGTATACAGTTCATAAGTAAAATATAATCTTTATTATTGCCGGACAGTAAACTTTTTATTTATGTTTATATTAAGTTGCATATTTTCTATGTTATATATTTGATAATCATGTTGATTTGTTAATATTCATATTAATTATTCATCCTCATTAATTTCAACTAAACAATCAAGCATAACTTAGTAACAATATTGCAAGGATTTGGCCAGCGTTTATACATGGTCAGACTATTTCCATGTGATATTTATTGTTCTTTATACCCTCGGTTTCAAGATTGCATTTTATAAATAAAATTCTCTGTATACAAACTCTTAAATTTTCTATTACTTTAATCAGTCAATGTCATAATTTCATATGTACTCATATAAACCATGCTTCTATTTTTTTTTAAATATACCACAGAAGTTTTGAACAACAAGATGTGAATGCCCTTAATGTAGACACAGGCGCTCGATGACAATGACTCAATCATTCGACTATACGTTGTGACTTTTTTTTTAATGCAGCTGCAGCCGTGATTTTTATAAACCTGTTTATTATAATGCATACACATACTAAATCAATAAAAACCTTCTGACAAAACGTCTTCTTAAAAAAAAGATAGTTCGACTATGTATATAATTATTGACAAGGTAAGCCACTCGCCATTTTAAAATGCAACGGAAGTGCGTTGTTTCCCCGCTCGCTTATTGAAATGCACGCGCGGGCCCGGAACCTCGCTCGGGAACAGTTAACTGTTAAACTATCATATGTTTCGGTCATTGTCTCTATAATACACGGTTTCCATGTCCGATCTTAATAAATAATTTTTTTGAACTAATTTATTAACATCGGACATGGAAATCGTGTATTATAGAGACAATGACCGAGAATATGATAGTTAAACAGTTAACTGCTCCTGAGCGAGGTTCCCGGCCAGCGCGCGCATTTCAATAAGCGAGCGGGGAAACAACGCACTTTCGTTGCATTTTTAAATGGCGAATGGCTTACCTTGTCAATAATTATATACATAGTCGAACTATATTTTTTTTTAAGAAGACGTTTTGTCAGAAGATTTTTATTGATTTAGTATGTGTATGCATTATAATAAACAGGTTTATAAAAATCACGGCTGCAGCTGCTTTAAAAAAAAAGTCACAACGGATAGTCGAATGATTGAATCATTGTCATCGAGCGCCTGTGAATGTAGATGTATCAAATATAAAAATTCCAAATATCAAAGGTCTACAGATGTTAATGTACTGTATGAAAGGTTCAATGATGCTTTGTAAACGTGTGTTTAACTCCCATGTCCCAATTAAACAGAAGTTCAAAAGAACCAAACAAGTACATTTTATGAGCAAATACTTACGTAAAGCTATTTACACAAATACTAAAACTAAAGAACATAAAATTGAGCAATGTATATAAAACATAGTTTATACATTATTTTGATTGGTTTGGTTACAGTAGACACAACACAATACTCAAGCATACACAAAATACTTTGTGCCTTGTGAATAAGCTGCCTTATTCATTTTTATCTTGCCATTGACGTATAGTTTAAAATGTTCAGACGTATTATAAGCAAATCTTTTTACTATTGCTTTTATTTACAAATCAATTCCGTATTTTGTTTAATGTCTAATGCCCGTAGTTGCGTTTCTCATATTAGATATAGCAAACAATGAAACTACCAGGACAGAAATTCTTGTTCGTATCCCCTACTTTTATAACAGAACACCAACTATAAACATAAACTGCTTAAAACTGGGATCACCACTTTGTAATGGATAATGCAAAGTATTGGGGTTTAAACCGGTTTGACGGCTAGCCGAAACTTTCAACGCACCAGAATCAATCAAAACCCAAAGGAAACAATAAGAAAATAAATATTAATATGTTATTGACCCCGTAAGTCCATGCCTGAGTAAAACTTAATATCATTTATTTGATATCAAGAACTCACCTGTTTCTTAAAGTACTCTTACTCGTATTTTGAGCGGGATATTCAGCGTCGCAAAAGAAACGTTTGCGACAATAAAAGGTTAGCTTAAGCGAACTTCAATATTTGTTTCCAAAAACATAGGGTATCGTCATGTCAACCGTGTATTTGTCTCGTGCAGGTTCACTTCGCGCATTAACCTTCCAGCGTGCGGTTAACATACTAGCGATCTTTTTTTGTCGTCTCGAAGTTGAGTGGCACACGCAAGTAAACACTCTTGCCAATGGCTTATTGCAACTTCGGAAAATGGCATCTAAGAAACTATGAAAAAGCTTACATCGTGACCTTACCTTTTAATGCCTGAAAAATACTTCATTATACATTTTCTATATTTTCAAGATTTTCATGTTTTTAGTTGTATGTATCATACAGTTATCAAGCTACTTTCAAGTATTCAAGAATTAATTATATTTTTGAACACTATCAAAATGTTTTGTATTCAACTTTTATTGATACTGGTTCAGTTATATGTCAGCTGACCGTTAGTTTCAAGATATTCGTATAACACTATATGCTTGGCAATCCCACGATTCTCGGACGCAGTTTCGGTCTGTTTGAGTCGCAGTTGCGTGTGAGTCGACGCCTTTTTAGTATTTTGAGTACAGAGTCAACAAGTATTGTCGGTTTTCAAATAATATATCACATAATGACATAGATCTTTTGGATGATATTTAAACTGACTGCGCGAGAAAGAGGTATTAAGATTACACATTAAATTCGGTTGTTCTGTGTAAAGTTTTAAATGTTTGATTTGAATTTTTACCATGCAAACGCTACTTTCCAATTAATCCTAATGCATGGTTGCAAGTATAACCTTAACGAAAACACCATTTAAACAGATTCTATGTTTTAAAGCTCAAAATTATTACCTTATATATTACACACCGACATCCAGTAGCATGGGTGCTGCCATGTGGAGCAGAAAAAAAACATACAGTTTGTGAGTTTAGAAACCAGTATACTAATGAAGAGCAAATAAAGGGGTTGTTTTCTTATTGCTTTCAGATATAGCGGTACCTTTATATTTATACCGAAACGTTTATTTACAACTGTAGTTGAAAAATGATATGCATCATGCACTCAACAATGGGTGCTCATTATCAAACTGAAATCCGTAACCATTATGTAAGGACTTACGGTTTGCGTATGTTCGACCTTAAATATTTACATAAGTATTGACAATTTCTTGCACGTTTTGTTTTATGCCACAAAATATGGTATACGGCTTATGTTTCACTCCTCGATCAGGTTAATTGTATGTCACGCTTCTTTGATTTTCTTCATAGCTTCACTAAAACAAGTTAATCTATTTCATTATATGGAAGCATTGGGTGTTTGGTCAGCTTGGTGATACTATTGTTTTATTACAGGTCCTTAATGTTCTGAAAGTGATTAGACGCTGAATACGGCTCGCTACGCAGCAGAGTAAAATGCCAACATGTTATTACTCGCCGTAAGTTTTATATGTTTTTTAATGGTAAGGCATTGAATGTAATATTTTCTGCTTCCCTGCTTTTAGAGCAAGGTCATCATGTTGAATAATGTTTACACTGAATGTAATGAAAACAACTTAAGTGCATTCACCTTTTCAACAAAGTCTTTATAAAATAATAAATGAATAGCAGAAAACACTTAGATACAGAAAATAGCATACACACATCGAGATTGTTCAGCGTAGAAAGATGTTTTTTAGTTATAGACTGCATGATACTAAATACTATTTGATGACTGATGTAAATTAAATGTGCGCTTGAAACTCATCTTAAATATTGTATATGTTGAAATAGAAATAAATAAATTAACATGACATGACATAATTATAACGACATATGATGGATATCCCGTTTGTGACGTCATTGGATATGAAAATATATCGTTACTATAAATAGTAACAACATGACATCGCGAGCGGGCCGTTATTCGTATCTGGCGGGCCAATATGATCTAATCGGCCCTGCTAGTAAGGCTGATTTTTCATATTTGAAAAGAAGCGGATCGCGCGACTTCAACTGAACACATTCAGTATAAGCCGACTAGTATAAAAACAATTAAGCCGCAAATAAACGAACGAATATAAAATAATGATAATTAAAAGTAGCATACAATTGTGATAATAAAGATATCGATTGCAACTGACACTTAACCGTAGATTTATTATAAGATTGATGCCACTATTTGAGCTTTAACAGGAGTCACCAACAACAAAATTTAGTTAACGACACGCTTATCTCAATAACAACTTTTATTTATTACACATTGCGACGATATGCATTTATATTGTTTTGCACATGTCCAAGGTCAAGGTCACAGTNCACGGTGACCCGACACAGTAAAATGGTTTCCGGACACCACCACCACCACCACCACCACCACCACCACCACCACCACCACCACCACGTGCATAGGACATGTGATAAGTTTGGACGTATTGATTTATAAACAGCATAACTATAAATTTAAAATGTATACATGAAATGCCAAACACTACATGACAGAAATTTCATGAAAAAAAATTCGTGTATAAGGGACTAACAACTGAAAAAATACTAACGTTACTATTGTTTTCGGTTTAGTTATGTAGACACGTACATTTTTAACCTTTAGTTTCGAAATCGGACTATACGCCGAACATCGTTTTTTATGCCCCCTTCTTCGATGTAATTCTGTCCGTCATTCTGTCTATCCCTAAACTTCAACCTTGGTCAGAACTTTTCCAATAATGAAGATAGCAACTTGATATTTGGCATGCATGTGCATCTCATGGAGCTGCACATTTTGAGTGTTGAAAGGTCAAGGTCATCCTTCAAGGTCAAAGGTCAAATTTAAAAGTCAAAGGTCAAATATATGGCCTCAAAGCTCAGAAGGGGGCATTGTGTTTCTGACAAACACAGCTCTTGTTCAAAGATATTGTTTGTTATTGTTAATCTCGATAACTGTTCTTTTATTGCAGTTGATACTTATTTTCAAAGGTAAGTTCATAGTTCCTTGTTATATTTTCGTTAATGCATATGTTGCAATATTACTGGAGCTCTACACGTAATAACAATTGCAAATTATTATACATTTGGTGACATTCAATAAATATTAATTCAGAACTGCTACACAAATATATAAATATGAGCTTATGGTGTGAATACTAAACACAAGATCTCATGCAAAGTTTATTCACGTTATGCTTTCAGGTGTCAATTGTGTCAACTTCACTGTTGAAGGCAACATCTTCTATGGGAAGGATGTTCGTATTAACTGCGAAACCAAAGCTCGATTCACAATATTATACAGAAACTCTAGCACTGAAGTTTTACTTGGGGGTTGCTCTGCTTTCAAAGACTGTTTTATGGTAGAAGAATCGTTCCGAGATAAATACGCTATAAGCAGCACGGTCGATGGTGGCGTACTGACGATATTCAAACTCGACAGCGGAAAATTTGGCATATACACATGTACGAACGCTTTCAATACATCACTAGAAGCAAGCGTGAACATTACTCTAAATGACCAGCCTACGACGACACGCCCAACGAGTGGATATTCTGCGTCTTACTCGTCGTGGTACGTGGCGATCTATGTATACGTGGCGATGATGATGTGTTTTTGCTTTTAATGGTTGTGGCATTGAGTATGTGTCCTATCTTACTATGTCCCCCCCCCTTCGAAGAAGAGGGGGTATATTGTTTTGCTGGATGAAGGTCTGTCGGTCTGTCTGTAAGTAGACCAGTTCGTTTACGATCAATAACTTGTGAACGGATTGACCGATTGGCTTGATATTTCACATGTGCATTGGCCTTGGTCAGTAGATAACCCCTATTAAAATTGGGGTCACTAGGTCAAAGGGCACTGTCACAATAAGTGTGAAAATCGTTTCCGATCAATTACTCGTCAACTAATTGACGGGTTGACTTGATACTTCACGTGTGCATTGGCCTTGGATAGTAGATGGCCACTATTGAAATTGGTCTCACTAGGTCAAAGGTGAAGGTCACTGTCACAATAAGTGTGAAAATCGAGGCCCTGTTTTGGGGGCATATGTCTCCGACCGCGGAACTCTTGTTAAGTGAGCTGTGTTTGCCCCTATCCCTCCTGGTCTTTGTTCTCATATTAGTATTTTGTAAAACCCGGTGAACCTTGTTTCTCTTCCTAAATGATATGCCTGCTAATTGATTGACTACTATTTTAGATGTGCTTTTATGAATAAGACTAGTTTGAGTTGTGTTATGTGTACCGGGAGTACGTGTTTGCTTGAATTTTTTATCTCTTGAAAAACGCTGTGACGATTTTTAAAAATACAATTAATGTTATAGGGAATAACTGAAAAAAAATACTTGCATGTATACATTTGTTATAATAAACGTTCGTTTGATGTTACCTTAGATTCTGTGTAACGATTGTAATAAACGTGTTATTTGCCATACACTTGTGGTCAGATTTAACTAGGAGAAAGAAAGTTTCTTTGTGGAAATGCTTCTTATTGAGAATACATGCCGTGTTAATATTTATCAATTAACGATGTTGTTGCATTCAATTAGTGTCGAAAATAATGTGTACAGTCGGAATCGTCAACAGATCATGGACTATTTAAAAAAAAAACCTTACCCCAGCAAATACCGGTAGTGCTCATTTTAATCGTTAGAGGTTGTCAGTCATCCGTAAGTCTGCTACATAAACTCAGATGACAGTTATTCCTAAACACATTGGAAGAAATTCGCGAACCTTAAAAAGGAACGAGCCTTTGGTGACAATTATGAAACTAATTTAAATTATTTATTCATGTAGATCACCAGTCTGAGCTCAATGTATTTAAAACTGAAGCAAATAACTCATTCGAAGTTACTATATAACAAAAGATAGAGAACAGATGCTGGTTTCGGTAGAATATCGATATTTATTCACGGGTGATATTAAATACAAAGTGATATTTTTTCATTAGTGGCACTGTGAATTATCGTTTATTAACCACTGAAAAGAACCTATACATCACCAAAAAGCATTATATAATGTCTTTCGAAAAGACAATCGGCGTGGATATTAATTCTTGAATGGTATGCTCAATATAAATTACAAGAGGACCGTGATGATCGGTGCAATTACTTTTCGGATCCCAAAATATGCAGTAAACGTGTAACTAGCATTTCAAACAGTACATTTACATAAATATGACGTCGATGTAGCACGAGACGAATTTATATAAATAAAAGTTGCATATTTTTTTTTTTTTAATTAAATAACATAAACTGTAGAAATTGTCAGAAAGTTGCAATATTATCAGGTTATTCAACAGCGTTATGTGCAATGCGGTGATATATCTTGACGAGTAAACAGCTGACATATTGGACGAGCCGGTTGCCCTATCTTATGTGCGTATGCTAGTTGTGTACGAGTCCAAATGTATCATAGCATTGTACACTGCTTAGTTAAATAACCTTTTTTTTTATTACATACCTATTTCATTATATTAATTATTTGTACTATTCACTCTCAATTAAACATTAAAACGTCATGTCCGCGAAAGAACAGGGATCCGTTTCTGGTGCAATGCGTAACTTTACGGACGAAAATTTACGTACGTGTAAAGTTACGTACGTTTGTCTAAATGGGTAAGTGCGTTTCTATAAACCGAACGTAGCGTAAAACTTAGTTGCTATGCCGCACGGACATATAGAGAGCATTTGAAAATATCGTGTCCGTTTCATTAAGTTCGTATAAAACGGTTTTCTTTCGTAATAATTCTTTCAAAATGCGAAGAAAATCCGAGCGTTTCGTAATACAATTCTTACTGCTACAAATCCGTTAGTTCCGATGTAAAAGTTACGAGTGGTCAAGGGCTATCGCAAATATGGCCGCATACGCGATTGAATGTCTTAACAAATTTCAAACAAAATTGGATTTTATTTGCATTCTTTCAATCCTTTAAAAAGTTTGCTATAAGTGACTTTTGACTACCAGGGTAGGTATCTCAATATCTTTTACACCTGAAACATTAACAATACAGAATTTCAAACAAGAAATATCTTTAAAAAGATATTCGGCGTATATCCTGATTTTGAAATAAAGGTAGAAAATTTACTTTTCTACGTTATTCAATTAAAAACAAAGGTTTAAGTATCGTTGTGTTCTTTTTCACTTAAAAGTTGCATATCCAGTGAATGAAATGTTTGTCATGAAGTGCACGTATATTAAACCACATAATAGTATTTGTAGATACAAATCTTACTACATGTGATCACTTCATATGTGTCCTCACATGGCTTATAATGAGTTTATTTCTTCATCATCAAAACATTTGATAATTGTTTAAGACACAGTTTTCTTTCCACACATTCAAATAACATAGTTACATCTGCGTCATTCGAAAATTGGTCTTATGGCATATGCGGCCAGTGT
Organism: Dreissena rostriformis; assembly: GCA_007657795.1. Classification (NCBI taxonomy): domain Eukaryota; kingdom Metazoa; phylum Mollusca; class Bivalvia; order Myida; family Dreissenidae; genus Dreissena; species Dreissena rostriformis. The sequence continues at coordinate 112,557 of VMBQ01001017.1, read as the reverse complement.
AACTCAATGCCAGCCTGCGCAGTCTGGTCAGGGGCTATGCTTTCCGCTATAAAAAAGCACGCAAGGTTTCATGGCATCTCCTGAGTATCCTCCTCAGTATGCATTTCCTGACCAGACTGTGTGGACACGCAGGCTGGACTGTAGCTACGTTGGCAACATATTGCATAAGTCCCATATTTTGCATGACGCGGGTCTTTACAAATCTTGTTGCCTTGTGAAAATGGAACATCAAACCTCAATACTTTCCGATAGAAAATTGAAGTCACACTGCGTTATTTATAGCAAACTGGCAAATGTCGGTAGCCTATTCTGGCTTGCAGGAAAGATTTTCAGACAGACTGACTGCGTACGTCACACATGTGTGGTTAGATAATTAAATGATTTCCCTTCTATCATGGACACTATACTATTTCGGTAGATTTGTCTCACAATGCAAGACAAATGGCATTTACCATTTTCATTTATTTCTTTCCCTAAAATTCGTGTAATTTGATATCTTGAAAGCAATACTGTTATCAACATAAGGCGTTTATTGATAGTAATTCCTTCTTCCCCTGACGATTAACTGACCCAGCACTGACCCTGAAAGTCTTGGAAATGGAATTTACCGGTATCTAATGTGTTATTGTAACTGATTAGTGTTACATCCTATACTATCGAAATGAATTGAGTGCATTCATTCAGGTCTGCTGGCGTTATGTAAAGGTCAGCTACGTGGAAAAAA
>VMBQ01001017.1:92577-109056 GCA_007657795.1 Dreissena rostriformis | reverse complement strand
AAAAAAAAAAAAAAAAAAACGTTCAGCGATACCACCGGCAAAACCTACAATGTGCGAAACGAGGTCACCTGTAAATCCACCAATGTAGTCTACGCTGTGCACTGCGAACGATTATCCAATTAGAGCGCAAAATTTATGTGAAAATGAAAGAAGTTGTGTTTATTCTGGTAAGACCTCCGACACTTAATTTCTATCAGACCAGTGAGTGCCTTTGATAACAGAAAGAACTTTGGCTGTTAAACGTTTGATTATTACCTGAGATATTGACACGTTTAGAAATCTTGATAAACGTGGACTGGCGCTTTGAAATACAAATGTATAAAAATTCATTGATATGCAATTAGCTTACTAGATAGTCGGATTTTTACAGACACAGTCCGATAATGAAATTCGAATAAATTTACATAAATTCGATATGCCAAACATAAATATATCTGAATCAAAAGAAACTAGACAAAAAATGGTTACTAAATGTAGAAAATGGATTATTTTTCAAAGTGATGTAAAAAAAATACATTGCCGGTACTATACTCCTACACAAGAAAGGATCTATGATTTGATTTTTCCAGCTTCGTGATGAAATTTACAGTTTTAAGTAATGAAGAGAGACAAACTGCTTGCAAATTGACAATCTGAGATAAAGAACCGTTTACTTTAGCGTTAAGAGTTTTTAAGAAACAAAAAGACGAAACTCTTCTGTAAAATTGCATTCAATATGTATGCAGTAAAATAAAAAAAACACGACATTTCATAAAGAAATGTCATTATCCACGCGTGTTAGACCGGAAGTACAAATATGATTCTCAGGGGGATACCCAGACAGATGACATTTCTAGCGAACGTTACGGATGTGATCGCGCTCGCTCGTAGTGAGATGAACAGATAATGGTGCCGGAGCAAGTATCCCGTAAAGATGACAGTTGTGCTGAAGTACGGTCGTATTCTTTCCCAGAGGATCCCTGCAGATCTTCAACATTCCGGCCTTCCATAAACGCTTTTACTCAATCATATAATATGATGGAAAATAACGCACTGTTAGGTCAATTTTGACACCACACATATCTAGGATGGTACATCTGGGCCTTTAACAAAATCCAATTATTAACATCCGTACCCTGTTGCTATGTACCTTAACATTCGTACTCAAACCATCATTTATGTAACATATGCTTAACATATGTCGGCTTTTATTTGAAAAAGTTGCAATATTAGACCTAATTAATTTGTGCATTTATCAGTATTTGCCCCATATTATGACAATAAAGATATGATTGTTGGATTCTGTATCAGATACAAAGATTCACAGTTGTTGCATCAGTAGTTGCCTTTTATATTAAGACCTTGAAGATATGAATATTGCTTTATGTAGCAGACACAAATGTACAAAGATGTACACCTGTTGCAAACAAACCTTTTAAAAGTAAAAACATATTATTAGTAGTAGTATAAGTATTATTATTGGTATATTTATTAGTATTATTGTCTTAAAGATGACGCACATAACACACACAACACTACACTGATAAGATGCAGGGATGTTTTACAAACTGTCTATGCATATAAACAAAAACAACGTTTGAATTCTCTAAATACATACTTATTCATGATCATAAGATTAATTAGTCGCTTTATGCGGTGATTACTCAGTGGATATTTTAGAGCTATTTTCGAATCGCACATTTTCGGGCCTTTCCGTCAAACATCGGATAAGTACGATTAATGATAATCTGCGAGGGGTACCGATTGCTATTTTCAACCACTAGTGTATTAGTCGCCTTAGTGCGTGAAAGACACAATCAAAATGACGAGTGTATATACTGATGCGTCATATTCGATGTCTTATATATCTCCAGTTTTAAACCTAAACGTTACTGTGACAAACGTTTGAAGATAGCTGAAAACGAATTCGGAGCGCAAAGACAGTCGAGAATATATATGCGTACTATTCAGAGGCCGTTGCATTATATTACTGCATCACAATGCTGTTTTCCGCGAACCGACAACCACACAGTTTGCACTGAGACATTTGTATGTATGTTCCGTCGTGGCAAGTGATACTACTTGAATGGATATGGCGGCCCATTGTGCCGTCTTTCGGTGGTCTGTGCGATCCCACACTGTTTGTTGGCGATTGTATTGCGTTGTTGATGCATTAATGGTAATCCTGCTAGGCGCACCACGGCGTTCTGAATTATATTGGACGTCGCGGGATCGCCGTGAGATCTGGCGCTTTATATGACAAAGGATTAAGACTCATAAAACACATGATACGAACGATAAATATTTTTATTATATACCTGCTTTATGTTTCCAAAAATATAAGTTGTATCCATCGAAAAAAAATACAACTGCACAGAAATAATTACCGTATTATGCTACTCGCTAGTTTTCAGATTCCGTATTACCATACTAGCCGGACTATTTTTAATGACGTCACTTTGAATGCAGAAAATTATAAGAGCATTCTTGGTTAATTATGAACGATTAAACTTATTTTTTTTTAACTTAAATGATTCAAAATTGTATATAATAAAAGAATTATTACGCAAGTCAATTGTTACAAGTGTTTGTATCATTCTCGTGGCTTGCGCTATTTCGTATAACACTCGAGGCTCCGCCTCTCGTGAGATACGTCATCACACAAGCCTCTCGACTGATACAAACACATGGAACAATTGACTATCGTAATATTCCGTATTTCTTTGATGATAGCAATGTCTGGTATATTAAAGTCAAGCATCGTATTATATACTACTCAAAATTTGCTAGGGATCACTTTTTATTTTGTTTCGCATTATCTTCAATTTTGGATTACGTTCATTTTACATTGTTATTTTGCAGGTTCTGATATTATAATGTGTTTTTTTATTTTATTTTTTTATGTATTGATTTATCATTGATGCGTCACGCTGGCTGAATCTAGTTATGGGTGACTTTTAAAGGTTTTAGTGCATATGTGTCAGAATTGAAATTATTGTTAAAGTCTTTAAAAAGTGAAAGGACCTTTTCAATATCGTTCATGGTTCCAATTTGCATTGATTACGGATTGGCATCGTCTTCTCATGCTACTGATAAGCCCACGGATGCTGTCTTGTGGGATTCGAACCCATTCCTCTAGGAGGGCTTGTCGTAGCTCCTGGAATGTGATAGGCTTGACAGGGCGTGCAGTTATTGCAACTTGAAGCATGTCCCAGACATGCTCGATGGGATTGAGGTCCGGAGACCTCGCAAGCCACTCCATCATGACGATTGTTTCAGCTTGGAGGTACTCATTGGTCACCATGGCTCTGTGAGGTCTGGCATTATCGTCCATTAAAATGAAATCTGGGCCTATTGCACCAGCATATGGACGGACGTATACATCCGAGACCTCTCTGACGTATCTATGAGCTGTCATAGTGCCGTTATCAATGATATGCAGATCGGTCTTCCCCTGCATGCTGATCCCAGCCCAAACAATTACTGAGCCCCCACCATAACGATCATGGTTTGCGATGCATACTGGTGCGAATCGCTCATTGGGTATTCTCCACACCCGGGCACGTCTATCTGTAAAGTCAACACAGAATCTAGACTCGTCTGTGAAGAGTACTGGTGTCCAGTCATTTAACGACCAGGTTATGTGATCTTGTGCCCATTGGAGACGGCCTGGATGTGGTTGCGCATCAATGGAATACGAATGACAGGTCGTCTTGCTCTCATGCAAACACTTTGCAGTCTGTTTCGAATGGCTTGAGTTGAAACCCGAACCCCTGATGCATTCTGTAATTCATTTTGAAGGACCTTGGCGTTCATAAAGCGATGACGTCGGGCTTGTACCACTATAAAACGGTATTGTGCCTGCGTAGTAGCCCTCTGACGACCTCCCCTGTATCTGGGGATAACATCACCATGCATTTGGTAGCGGCTCCACATCCTGGCTGCGACGCTCTGTGAAACGCCAAGCTGACGTGTCACATGACGTTGTGACGCTCCTCCTTCCAGCATCTCAACCCACCTGTTTATTTCTTCTAAGCTAAGATGTCTTCATAAGCGATTGTTAGCCATTTCAAACAACTTTCAAGATGTGTGATTGAGCTACAAGTGTAGATCTGAAGCATGTTCACAATGTGTTTGTCAAGTGCAAGGCAAAATGTCGTGGCGTTTTCGTGGGTATTGCTTTTCATGAGCAAATTAGCAAGCTTGTGTAAACAAAATCGATAAGACAGGTTAATTATTATGTAGAATACGCACTCATATATTGGAAAACACAAGCTTTTTTGTTTTTAATAATAAACACTTCAAATTACACATACTATAAAACGTGATCTTTAGCAAATTTTGAGTTGTATATAACGTTTTATTTTCTTATTACATATAAGTTTAGTTTTAACCTACTTATTGTAGCTCGATTGCATCGAAAGCCTAAGGCTTATTTGAAACGCTCTCGAGTCCGTTTCCTGGGACTAGAACCAGTACTTGGTGTCTATGGGGGAGCTCTAAAGAACGCTCCCACAGTGGGGATCGAACCCGTGACCTCCTGGTCGCTAAGCGGACACTATATCCGGTACGACACAGCGACCTTATATATATATATATATGTAGCGGACGTACCGGATATGGTGTCCGCCTAGCGACCGGGATCTTTTATATATATCTGGAAAACTTTGGATTAATTTTAATATTGATTTTAGTCCATAATTTTCCAGATATATTATATATATAAAAGATATCTTGTGGGATAGTTTTCACCACATGAAGCATTTGCAGGAGAAAACATATTGTGACTTTCAATATATATTATACGATCTATGATACTAAAAAAACACAACACTTGCAAAATGTATATGTACATATAACGCTGGGTCATCGCCATGTAACGGTGAATGCAAAGACTTTGGGGTTTAAACCGAATTAACACCATAAACAATCCGTTAGAAATAATTCCAGCTTAAGATGTAACGAAGCTTGTAGACTGTGGCCTTAACAAGTTCGCGTTTGCATAATGAATCAGCATTCATATGCGCGAAAACACTTCTAATAAGTTTCCTGGTTATCGAATGAAAAGTCAAGTAGTTGATGCTATTTGTTATTTAGTCCACGAGTTTTAATGAGACATTTACTTAAACATGATGTGTGCATGGCAGCGAATAAGCATTACTTTTCGTTGTTTAACATTTTTTCATGCTATAGGTAAGTAAATAAATGTATATAAATAATGAATTTAGCCAAATTTGCTTTTATGACAATCAATGCATTCTAATCAGGGTGTATTGTTTTAGGAAATGTGTCGTCTATAGTTCTCGTGAAGTCTATAGAACAGAAACACGTGCAGCTGTTGTGCAAGGTAACAGAAGATCAGAGCGAAACAATATCGTTTACATCGGATAATAAATCAATAGCTGATGTAAAATACAACGGTAAACATTGTGACGTTCTTCCAGATAAACTGCCAAAATACCTAAATTGCGGATGCAGCGGGAAATCAGAAGCATATTGTTACTTATCATTCGAAGCACTTAAATGCTCGAACTGGACGTGTAGTGTGATTTATAAAAATGGTTTAAATTATAGCAATATTGAAAAAGTATGCCCAATAGGTATGTATTATATGTATATAATACAGTTAGTCCATGTTAAACGTTGTTCAAGATGTAATTATGTTTATTTTCGCAACATTTGTTTAAAGAATATTGTGGGCTCCACAATCAAATAAAAAAAGTAGTTAGAAGTAGTTTTAAACTCTTATTTTTAATTTTTGTTTTGGAAACACATATACATTGTATTAACTATTGAAAAAAACATTCCTTCATGTGCATAGTTTATTCACTGTATTTGCATGTGCATGATTGACTACGATATGAATATAGACGATATCGGTAACCCGACAGATCTGGATTGTTCTAATGAGATGCGTTGGTATATCGATGGCTTCGACATAGAAACACACGAAACATCATTTGACGTGAACATATACTCAATAACAAATTTGAGCATGATGACGCAATCCTTCCGAATTGAAACACCTATTGCCGTTTGTAAAGTTGATGGAAATGAGCGGGATGATTGGGATAATGTCATCATGTGTGAGTCGCAATTTCTTTTACATTCACACCTTCCTACAAATATAATATCTGTCTCAGTTATGTTTGAATAAACAGGCGTGTATTGATACTGTTATGCGTATTTAACAACACAAATGATTGGTGTTGCACATTATACATGAACGTTTTATTTCAGATTTGTTTAAATTGTGCTCAAAGGGCAGATCGGTGAAATCATCGAATACAACTTGCAGGCAAATTGAGGGAAACGCAAATGTCACAATCAGCAAAAGAAACAAATTATCGACATGTACATTGGCTTCCATGTCAACAAACGACATCAAATTGACACTTTGTGATGCTCTGAATAGAGCAGATTTAGGTGCCAAAAGATTCATTGGAAACCAAAAAGGCATATTCAAATCAGCAATACTTGGTACGTTGGGACTACTAAGGTACAAAGTGCCTGTCAAACTATTTAAATGTTCATATTATCTTGTAATAACTTATTTTTATTTTTTTCAGTTCCTGCATCTGTTCATGATTTTTATGTAGATGGGTTCCTTAACCACAAAATCGTTACAGTTAGTGTTACACACGGAATTTATTTGTATTGCAATGGAAAAGGAACGCCTAATCCCGTCATGAAATTATTGAAAGACGGTATCGAAATATCTAAGGGCCAAAATTCGACATTACGACATGGGATGCATAAGGAGCAATTTAATAATTCTGGAAAGTACATGTGCGTAGCCTTAAATGCACTTGGTGGAAACAATGCGACAATTCAAGTCATGTATGACACTGAAAAAGAGTCTGATACAGGTAAGATATCATTTGATAGTAGTTGATTGTTTGTATTAACATCTTTCACTCAGATACTATCTGAATGTCTTTGATATAAACATTGATGCGTGCTATAGCTAGTATTATACATTCACGTTCTAAAATCGAGCTGCTGTATGAGAGTACCAGGCAATGCATTTATTTGTTTCTGTGCATCATGTGTTATTCTCCTGCAGCTAACAAAGATTATTCACAAGCAACGTTGGTTGTCGTTAGCGTCTTCGTTTCTGTTGGTGTCATTGTCATTGCATTCACAACTTGTGTGTGGTTTGTGAAGAGGCATCGTCAATGTGTTTCACTGGCGAGGTGCGTTCGTTCTGGTAAGCAAAATTATACATATTTAAACAACTTCTAATTTTTCGAAATGATCTTCAAAAAGAAGCAGTTTAAGTAGCATCATCTGTTACAACTAAAAAAATGACTCTTGATGGAGTGCAAAAACGTTAAACCCAAATCGCTTCATGTGTAATTATGTCAAACATTATGTGAAAAACTATACATAAACGATCATAAAACGTAACTTGAATGGAATTGTGTCCTTGGTTTCAGTGGCATCTGGCGTAAACATTGAATTGTAAGTCTTTGTTTTACCTATTATTTAATAGTATTCGCAAAAACAAAATAATACTGTAGGTTTACTATGTTTGTGAATATGCATAAGGTTTATTCATGTTTTCTGAAATATTGAGATTTTTTACGATATAAGATATATCATTCAGATATAAGCAAATTGCATTGCAATTCATAAAATTAATGTTAAATTTAATAAAATCGGGTTGGCTGCCAATTCAAGTATTGCTGCTTTATTGAGACTCCTTGCCGACATTAACAAGTTTGTTTTCAGGACCGATGTCAATTCAGATTTGAGAACCTCAATCAGCCATACCTTGTTTGACGGTTAGTTCTTGTTTTTGAAATCTTATATCCCTTGACTGAATGTGGTTTAACACGTATTTGAAACTCATCATTAATGAGTTTATTTTACATCAACATTTAGGAACTATTCGAGATCAACAGGCGCAAGTAAATGACACCGATCAAAGTAACGTATCGTCTGCAGAACTGACGGAAGGAACATTTGCTTTTGACAATGAAACGTATTCGGAATGTATCAAAATGATGGGGAAAAACGACAATATGCTTCACCGCGCAGGTATATATTGATACTGGTACAAGTGAGAATTGACTTTCATTGCATAAAAATATACCAATATAATCATCTAAAAACTAACTAAAACATCGATATAATTGTGTTTGCAGTTATCTACCCTATTTATATAAAAAAGTTATGTTTAGTTTCAGATCTTAATCGGGCATCTGCATCTGGCCGGAATAAATGGTATAATCGACTCTGTAATACATTTATTTAATAACAAGTAATGGGTTGTACTAGTAAGTGATAATAAGTTGTTAATTTATGTGTTTTTCTCAATAATGTTAGAATTCTGAAAACTTAAGCAACGAAAACAATTGGTTTAATTTTCGTGAATTAGTTATAAAAACATGTATAATGAATCTTTATCATTGTACAGTTGTTCATGATTAAGTGTTTTTGTCATCATATGCTTTTGCAATAACCCTTTGGTCAAGAATCAATACATGTTGATATGTTACATTTCTGAACAGCCTGTTTACAAAAGGATACCAAATGCAGCTCACAGTGAGCAACATCAAAGCTAACGAATTACATGTATAATGAATTGTAATTTTAATGGAAATCGCGCAATTTCATTGTTTCTGTGTGGACATCGCATTTTAGCGATACAACTTTTGGTTCAATTATCTTTCACTATTTTGTTTTATTAATAGTCATTCTTGACTGTTATTATTGACGATGCTTCATAATGTAAATATGTGTCATATTTGTTTACATTACGGGTAACTGAACATGCAATCATGATTTACGTCAGAGACATTGATTTTCACGAACTTAATTTTCGTAGTTCCAAGCAAGATCCAGACAATTCCTTGGAAATGGGCACTATTGATCTTGACCCCCTCTACAGTGGCGTCTCAGAACCTGGTCCATCGTTTGCTAGTAAGTTAATAACCTCAATCTTATATGAAAGAATCTTCAGAAACCCAGTCGTTAGACTGGTTTAATTGCTCACATTTCTTTCGTTATGTGAACGTAAGCCGGACTGGTGGACAGGTTTTAGGAGTTTGCATTTGAATAATAGTTTCAAGATAGTACCATTGAGTTATTAATTGCTAACAGATGAGAATGATAGATTTAACCTTTTTCAAACGATTTTTTTTTTGTGTTTGCGGAATATTATTCAGTCGACTTTCTGTGGAATCAACGTTCGAGGTTACATGCCACCGCTTTTAAAATGTATTGTACTTTTCTTTAAGTTTCAGCCCAAGCATTGGCACCTAAAAAATCGTAAGTATATATTTGTTTCGTTCAAAGGCTACTTAATCAAATAAGTAAAATAAGAACATATGATAAACATGCTGGCTGCATTTGATACAAAGCATAACCTTATAATTATGACAGAGGATTACGTCATGGTATCAATATATATTCTGATTGGCAGAGAAAAATTGATCCCGTTTTCTGGTTCGAACCAGTATTTTTGTTTATTTGTTATTGTAATTGTTCACATTGTTTTCGATACAAAGCTGACCTTAATTTTTAATTTCGTTTACTTAAGGCCACACCATGAACAACAACATCTCAAATCCGATGGCTTAAATAAACATGTTACAAATAAAGTGAAATTACCACAAAAGAACACCGTTAGTGTTGTCAATGAACAGAAAATACCAACAGCATCCCATATCTCCATTCACACAAAGAAGGCGGATGAAATAGTTTACAGCGTTGCAAAGCAGACAAACCGACCAGATGATTACATTTACAGCAATGTCAATAAGTCGAAAAAAACGCAGGCCGAACGCAAAGGTATATAAACATCTGATTTGTTTTTATATAAATGCTACAAACAAAAGCAAGACCAACACCATTAAATAAATAAACCCTTGTTGCCTACATCTTAAACCTTATTTTCACACTATGTGGAAATAACCATCAACTATTGAAGATTTGAGGAAATTGTAAATAAGACGTGTAATGGCTGTTTGGTGTGTATTGGTGTGTCGTACATGTATGACAAGGGTAATATGTAAGCTCGTAAAAATACAAAGATTGTTGTGACATGCATCTCCATTCGATCCTTGAACGCTCATTACATCTTCCTCATCTCAAAGGCTCAAAGTACTGGTTATATCAAGGATACTGACTCGAGAGTTTCTCACTAGAATTTCTATTTATTTTGTTATAGGTAAAAATATGTTTAAACTTTCACTAACAGCTATTTCCTTATTATTATGTTGTATTGTTACCTTCAGATAATCCTTAGAAGAAGCGGGCATTGCGGCGCATAGCAGGTTGAGTGTGAAAAAAGTTTATGTCAATACCTTTTAAAGTAATCTTTTTATATAGTTTGTACATATTAAAAAGCATATATTGGTTAAGTTTGTACTGACTCTATAATATTTATGTTTGTTTGCATAACATTGTGCTTTGAATTGATGATTGAACGTGTTTTACTTTTACAGAACGTTTTTTGAGGGTATGCATTATTTGTTTCTTTGTGTATAATTTGGATTGGTATAAATAATTAAGATGCAACAAGATATTTTGTCAATGTTTAGAGAATATTTCAGTGTGCATTATTATCGAGACTTTTACATTATTGTTTGATATTCAAGTGTTCAGAAGGATTCATCGGGCTGATGTCAAAGACGAGATGTAGTTTATAATAGTTTTGGCTAAATGACATCGTGACAAAGAAAGTTACAATTCTGATCCTCTAGCTTGTATTGATTTTTTTCAGTTTTGATTTTACTTGTATATCTTGTCTAGTGCTTGTGTTCTGTACCGCTCGGAGTGGCAATTGGTTCCATGCAATAAGTAAAGGACGCCCATTATAATAAGATTTATCTACTGCTGGTGAAGCTTAAGTTTCACTGTGTGTATATTGATGAAATCATCACATTTTACTAGCACAATCAGTTGTAAATATTTGAGCTTTTCTATGGCTTTTTTTTATTAACACACCCTTCTAAATATGTTATTTTGCTACCAACAAATGTTTGCAAATGACTGTTTGAAGTATGTTGTAAAAACAATTAAAGCGGGACTGTACGATTTTGTCAAATATTTATGAATTTTTATAAAATGTATTAAAAATTAGTATACATATATTTCAATATAAATTAAAATAAAAGTTAAGAAGAACATGTGTCGAAAAATGTGAAATAAGCCAGATATTTAAATCTGAAAGCTTAAATGACTGGAAGTCAAATAAGCAAGCATATATAAAATACATGTACAATGTGAATCTAAATTTAGTTTTAGTGCAGATTCGTACATACGACACACAGACACAATTTTGTTTCCTTACAAATACGAGTAAAAGTGTCGGCATCGGCTTTAACCAGCGCTAACTTGTCTTTGCTGCATTTTATGAAAATCGTCTTCAAAGTATAATTTTTGTTGCCTATTTTGAGTCATCGTAACATAATTTAATCATTGTATTAAAATTTGACATATGTAAAAATCGTACAGTCCCGCTTTAAGGAATAAAATTTCTTGCTGGAAAGTGTATTTTTTTCTAATATAAATTGTACAAGAAGGTACGCGTGACTTCAATTATTAAGGCCGATTGCGTTTGTTTCCTGATTGATCATCAGCCAATCAAAACATAGTAATAGCATTGTATCAGAGAAGTCGCATGACATTCTTGGCCGCGCCTTAGAGCGATCAAATGAGTCGTGTTCTGAGAAAACTGGGCATAACGCATGTGCGTAAAGTGTCATCCCAGATTAGCCTGTGCAGTCCGCACAGGCTAATCCGGGACGACACTTTCCGCCTTAACTGGATTTTCGCTAAGAAGAGAAATCATTCAAACGAAAAATTCCATAAAAGCGGAAATTGTCGTCCCTGATTAGCCTGTGTGGACTGCACAGGCTAATATGGGATGACAATTTACGCACAAGCATTATGCCCAGTTTTCTCAGAACACGAAACAAATGATTCAACAGGATCACTTCCTCAATGTACTTGAACACTGTCTTGAACACAATGGATTGACGCTATTTATGTGGTTGTAAACGAATGCGTTGATTAAATGTTTCGGTTGAGACAATCATATTTTATTTTCCCGTTCGTCAATAGAATGGGTCGACAATTGTTCTGCTGATTCACCGCTAAACACAAGTATTATCCGACGACTTAATGCTTGCTAGAATACGCATGTATATCCGGCATTCGTTAGGGGCACATTATTTTATTAATAATAGCTATACGTTTGTGAACCGAAACCTACTTAATGCGTGTTTTGCTGTTGTTGTTCGCATGTAGTTTTAATAAGCTGTATGACTTATGATTGCATACTTTATGTTCTATACATGTTAACTACGAATTCATTGCTGTTATCAGAACAGTGTGTGTTCGTGATCACTCGATAATTCTTCGCAACTATTATCCAAAACAGACATTTGGGCGCAAATATGATTTGAGGTTGAACACTAAATGAAAACAATGAACAGTGTCGCATTGTGTGGTTGTGACTTGACGTCAAACATATATTGTCAAGATCTCCATTATTAAAAAACAAACTTTGAACAGTCGGATGGAACAGCTCATTGCACATCAGTCCTTGTGAAGAAACAAATACGTTTATATTTGTAACCATCCAAAGTATCACACAGCAATATTAATCTTGTTATTATTTTACTTCATGCAAATCTTATTTTTTATTAAACACAGAGACGAACATATACATGCACGCTTTGATTATCACGAACACATCTAACAATTAACAATATCTGATTGTGCGGTTGTGACCTTACCGCAAACACATATTGTCAGTAGATGTCATTATTTCCACAGAACATTGGACTTTGAAAAGGAACGTCACAATGCCCACATCCGCTCTTTCTTCAGAAAAACAGAAATTAAGTTTAAATTATGTCTCCTGCAGAAGTTGCATAAAACTATGTTTATTAGATGTTTGTAAGACAACATGCATATTAAAATACAAATAAATGATTTAATACATAAATATATAATTAATTATGTACCCACATACTTTATATCTTATACAAATCTAGAAGAAAATTTAACTAGTAATTAGCATTTTAAAACTAATTTGTTATCTTTATGACTCGGAAACCCTTTATGTACGTACCTTAACAGTATCGTAACCGAGCTAATTCAAATACAATTGATATAAACAAAATGTGTTATACTACTAGTCTTGTCAAACATAACGCTGTGCAAGAGTTTACAAATTTAATATCAATACGAACAACATTTAGTGTGATAAATATTTTAATAATTATTTTGAATATATTAATTGTAAATTTAAAGACATTCCAATTATTCGGAAGACGTGTTCACATATGTGTTTGAAACATATGGACTATATCAACGATGTATTAATCCCACTAAACCTACCTCATTTACTAATTATTACTAATAAATGTATAGTTTTAATTAAGCTTTGAATATTAAATATGTGTCATAATTACTATTATTGTATTCCTTAATGTGCATGTATATTTCGCTTTTGCTTCTTTAACATGCAACTAGTACTAAGACATAAAATAAGCATCTAATGTATTTTTCAATTTGTTGCATGCTTTACATTGAATAAATGTTGGCAGCCATTGTTAGTGTTTCTCATACATTACTACCAACATTAAGATAATGCGATATATATGAGTTTACGCCTAGCTTGTCTTTATCGTGAACCGTGTCATTTAACAACACGAACGCATATTTATTTGCGATAGAAGATAACGTTAAACATTTTGAATTAACACCTAGAATTTGTTCACACTTAACAATTATGCAATTCCAAATTTGGTTTTAATAGTTTTACAGTTTTTCATTTAATTGATAAAGTTAATAAACAGTAATCATATTTCGAAAAGGAGTCAATTTGAAAATCGTTAAACCTGTATAATTCATATACATTAATTAAACCAATACAATAGACATTTCGCGTGAGGATCTATTTTACCAGCCTCGAACGAAAGCTGGAAAAAAACATCAATTTGCTCGTAGAGGTGGACAGACAATATAAATTAAGCCGATGAACATGTAGATTTCCAATATGTCGTGGAAGTTAAATTGACAATCCCGGATTTCTACTTGAACGTGCATGCCATAAACACGAGGAAATAAAGTCCGCGTTCAGTCAGGGGCGTACAATACCTAATTGTCCGGGGAATCACGCGATAAAGTGCTTGGATGGTGTTTGTTTGTTTGCTTCCGTTTTGAGTTTTAAGTGGGACATCGGGTTAACAGCCTCCAGTAGATCAAATCGATAATGATAACTTATTATAACAACGACAGATTGATTCATATGCTGATGACGATGCTACTTAGGATGACTATAATGAAAACGATGATGAAAGCACTTTAATTCCAAACGGAAGTGGCATCGACAATAATAAGCTGTTTAGAAAATATTAATGACCACACCTCTTTACTTTGGCAGAATGATTTCACGTTCTTTCAAGTGAAACGAATTGCATGCATAAGTAAAGCACAACGAATAAAAAAATATGTTTAATGATAGACCATTTTATTTTATCCGGCGATACTTTACGTGTCCAAATGTTTAATATTGTGTGAATTGCGTAAAAAATAAGGCTGTGCTACTAAAGGTTAGTTTAAATATTTTATCGAGGGTTAAAAACTTACAAAATACATATATAGGAATAATAAAACTCCAGATACTTACCGATATTCTTGTCCGCTAGTCTTTAATTTAAAGCTAGTGGGTAATACTATACAACACATTGCAATACTTAAAATCTAAAATACAAACGCCTGATTAAAGCTAGGTTCACCGCCTTGGAAATAAATACAGCAAATCATAAAGCTCCAGAAACTCAATCAGGAGAGATATTCTTGTTGTAATGCGTTATTAGTATAACAGAACATCAACTATAAATATAAACTTATCATCGCCTTTGAACTGGATATGTAAAGCATTGGGGAATTTAATCGATCTGTGCCAAATCTCAAAATTACCCCATATTTCATCAGACATATATTAACATGAAACGACCTCAATTAAATATACATATGCAGATAGAAAATTAAAACATGAATACCAAAACGCTACTAGCAATTCGAATTGTATACACATACTTAGTGTGTACTAATGTCCTAAGTATCGGAACTCTAGTAAATGCCTTAATAGAAACTTTATAGGCAATTAACAATAGCGTATTTATCTTCTCTCAGGTGAATAACCAATTACAAATTAGGCCCTCTTGTCATTCAGACGTAAGTACTTATACTTAATATTTTAATGTAAGATGCAACATGCAATACACGAACAACACACTTCGCATGGTGTAAGTACTGAGTACAATATGGTGGCATATTTAATATAGCCTCTCCGATTACAAGGTCGACACTCGACATTTTAAAACGAAACTTGCCACTAGCCACTACACAATAAATTTCAATAGTTGTATGTTGTATTGTTGCGTTTGTATTTAACAAGAAAAGTTTCATCGAATGTATAGAAATTTAATGTCGTTACTCATTGTTCCGTGTCGTTGTTTAATTCTCGGTTCGTGTCGGTTGTCGCATAAGATATTGTGCGACATGTTCTTTCGATTGTCCGTCGTGTGAGCTTAAGTGTTCTGCGTTGAATATCGTGTGTCGAGCTCCATTGATTTAAGTAACGTATTAAATTGTGTGTCGCGCATTATATGGTGCATCGCACTGATAGTCGTGTGTCGACACCATAATCTTTGATCGATTTGGATGATGCTATGCTGTGCTATCGAGCACACGCATCCAGTAAAGGCCATATAGGGATTGCCAAGTCTTAACACACACAGCTTTTTTTCTCATTTATAATGTTTATTTTTATACGAGAACATATTAAAATGATGATTATGTGTGCTATTCTTAACACACCAATAGGTAATTTAAACATATACACGATAGCTCGTATAATCTTTACTTGTATGTTCCTTTAATTACGTGAATTGAGGTTCCCTATTTATATTTGATATCCGTGTTTAACGATAGTTATAACAGCAGTAAGATTCACGTGCTTTTTTACAATTAAATAAATATGCCAACATTCTTTAATCGAAACGAATATAAGAACCTATTTGTTTTGCTTACCCTTTCTTAACTTTGATATCATAAAAACAAAACACCCATATTGTTAAAATGCTTAGCAGATGGATATACATTTGTTTTTTTATCAAATGTTTATAGTTTAATAATGATCTCCCACTGATCAAACTGGAGTCTCATTGTGTTTGTATTTTTATATATATTTTGGAAAATATATGAATGTTAATACAACGCTAAATGGTCCGTCTAGAAACGATACTAACCTATCAAGTTAGCGATTCACAAAAAAGCACTGAAGACTATAATATCACCACATTGAAGACATGTACAGGGATTTTTTCTACTGCATCAACACAGCACATGTCAAATATATCAAACTCAAGAAACTCAATCAAGAGATTAATTCTGTTTTGTATCCATTAATTTTACAACATTATCTAAGTGCAGATATTTATAATCTAGTTATAGTCTAGACACAATATA
>VMBQ01001017.1:47180-92494 GCA_007657795.1 Dreissena rostriformis | reverse complement strand
TATATAACTCTATTTATGGTTGTTTTTCAAATATTGAATACTTATTTTATTATCCTACAACATTAATAGTATGAATGTTCGATTTTTGATGAAATTCATGCATATTACTGCAAACACACATTTAAATTAAATTAATAGATCTTAAAAATGTATATACTTATTTGATTTTGTATGTTTTTAAATCTAACTGATTTATTTGCATATCGAATGTCGACAGTATAGCAAGTTTTGATCGAATAATATATAGGCATATATAAAGTTCACATTTAACGAATTTACACCCAACTGTTTTGAGCAGTTCTTGCGGAGTTTTATCCTTTTTTAAGTTATTAGATTGATACGGGTTTACAAACAAACAAGGCGATCATCATACGTTTCGTCCATGAATGATTTGAACAATATTTGTGCCGATGTGTATAACGCCTCGTTTATAGTTACGTATACAAATATCATTTACACGAGTTCATTATATGTTGAATGACAATGTATCAGCTTCATTTGTATATATGTTTGGTTATTTTATTCCTAAACCGTTTAAAGATGTCATGACTTTAAAGTTAATGCATAAAACGTGTGTTTAAATAACCGTTGATATAATTACGATGAAACGATGCAAATTAAAAGGTAGACATTTTCATACTTCATATACATCATAGATAACATATAGAATGGATGCAAACTTGTACAGTCCGATGCCATTGCTCGACACATTTTCTCGCAATGGACAGTAGACTCTAACTGACAACCTACTTGAATACGAGGTATAGAAAGATTGTCGGTATGAGGGATTTAATAATTTCAGAACAAATCCTCACACAAGCTATGTGGCCAGGCCGTTCTGCCGTTGGAAACCAAAATTATTGTCTCGAATTTTGTTAATTCAGCGCTGCTCAGCTAGCCGGTCAGTATACTTACAATACAAATGACCACAGCGGTCGAATTACATGGGGAACAACTCTGTGTTTGAAAAACTGCGTAGACTTTGCAATTAACTACCTGTAGCATAAACATTAACCGTGCGAGTATTTTACATACGATTCAGTTTTAGAGCTGTTTTAATTTTGCTCTTGTTTCCCCATCGCATGTTCATATTACGGCATTTAATGTTTAGTTGTTCGCGCTAGCGGACAACTAATGTAGAGGGAGTTTTGCATGTCAGTGTGCTTCTTAACAACGCTAGACAGTGCGTCGTTGTATTGGACAATCGATAGTGGCCAATGAGAGCGCACGCTTTGCATGAGCGACAGCACTACCTGCAGTAAAATTATGCAGACGACGAATGTCGGACATGCCATACGCTAGGAGCGTCTGCTCTACTACGCCAAGAACGATATTCACCGCATCTGCCTGTTTATACTGGTACACTGCAGACAGCCAGTGTGTCTTGCGGATTGTCTTCTCTTTAAACCCTCTGTTTACATTAAAATCACTTAGCGGTTTATCGAGTGTGTTTGTAATCAATAGTGTTTCACAGCTTGTGCGACGACATTGGCCAGTCTAGTGTTTAAAAGCCGGATCTCACTTGCTTGATTTTGCTGTGGTAAACTGTTAACCTACATTAACTAGTGAGTTGGGTTTATCTGACAGTGATTTGCTGATAGCATTAGAGAGTTTATAAACAGAAACATGTGTTTGAGCAGACAGCAATTTGGAATAGTATTGAATCTGTATTTACATGCATTCAATTGATATCACCATGCACATTTTTAAAGAATAAGAAAATAAATTGAATGATTATTTAATCATGGTATTTTGCAATGGTTTGAAAATTCGTGTAAATGAAATTAATTTAATGAAATATAACTAACGTTCTGATGCAAAATATGTACAGTTTGTTTCTGGGTTGTTCATGTTAATGTACGTTAATCATCTATAGGTGCTTCAACTATAATAACTGCATCATATCCATATTTACATAAATCCAACTGTATATCCATTAATTTAGCATTTACAACATGTTCATTTTTAAGATCCAAACAATATAATATTTATTTACACTTAAGACTTAATTTGATTGTTTCATTACTGAGTAGTGTTTTTTCAGGCATTCTTGTTAATAAGTTTATCGTCTGCGTGATCAGCCCTCGAATATTGATCTCATATATAAATTCCAAATATTGTTCCTGTACTTGCTACGCACGGCTTTGTAGTTTTTCTTTCCTTTTTGTTGTCGAGGTGCCCGGTTGGTCCTGGGGTTCCAGGTGGAGGTAAACTCTCTATCAACATTTTCATTCCAGTGGAGAACAGCAAGTTGAGATCTCATATTGTACTGCATATCAGAAAATGCTTTCCTCTTATCTTGAAATATGTTCATTACGTTGTTGAAACTTTCTACATAAGATGAACTGCGATTAAAAATATAATTCTCATGGCTTTTATATATCACTGAACTTTAAATAGCATTTTCAAGCATTTCTCTACTTTTGGGTTGGATATCACAGTTATGGATGGTTCATAATTTTGTCTGTTTTGCATCTGGAAGTGTCCAAACAATTGTCATGTTCATTTGTATAGTGCTTTACTACACTGTCCAAGTTTTGACGCAGCATTTGAGGGTTCTCCTTGCAGTTATTTCATGGCCCAATGCACGTGGGTAGCCAATGGCTCTGCTTTGTCATTCAACTGTCTTGACCATGTTGTACCGTCCTTATACTGTGGACCTGTAGATATAGCCTTTAACGACTTTTTCATTGATTTAACGCCATGCCAATAATCATTTTGATTTGAGTAAACGCTGTATCTTTGACAAATCTATTTACTGCCATATTCCGGTTATGTGTGTGTATTTTGATAGATACATCTTTAGATGCAAAATAGTCATATATCTTTCGCGTACCGTTTATTTCATGGCGCTGAGATACTGTGTCATCAGCCTTTGCGACATGTTCACATTTTATAACCTTTTGTGTCCTTTCACCTATGGCAACGACACTGGTGTCCTTTGCATTTTTCCTCCACCCATGTCTTGCGTCACTTATGATTTCAATTCCATCTAATTCCTCATAAGCCCCTATTTCATCTGGCAATGCATCTATAATTGACTTGTCATGAGCACTTTGTACACTTTCTTTTTATTTGGTATGGCAAATCTTCCTATTCTCTTTGGTTACACATCCAATGCTGGCTGCATTTGCAAAACGAGTGTAATGAACGGGCAACATTCCACTGCACACAAAGGCATGACATACTCTATGATTAGCTAGATATTCCTTGTTTGGAAGATATGGTGATGAAGACCACGAAAAGGTGTGAGGAGCCTCCTGGTTTGAGCATGTCACTGTTGCTACTATTACATGTCCCCTTCTTACACGTGTTTTCACCTTACAAGAATGGAAACAGTAACGTGAGTGATAGAATGTCCTATCCACAATTGATTGTAACTAATCTTCTGATGTAATAAATAAATCCAATTGTGCTACTTCTTGGTAAAATCCAATTGTTCCAGCAGGATGAGTTCCATCACTTTTATTTGATAACCAAAAATCAAACACATCATTGATCACATCAGTATTTGATACAAAACCGTCTTTCAATTGAGACAATTTTCTCTTTATCTGTTGTAACTAGTTTTGTACACATGTTTTAACATCTTTATTAACAGATAATTGAATTTTAAAGTTAGAAATATTATTGCCTGCTTGTTGATCCATGTTTACAATACACTATAATATTTATGATATAGTTCCTGGTCTGCAAATACCAAACCTAATATAGTGCAGTCTATTATTTTCGCAATGGGTGTCTTCAAAGAAACGGTTACTCTATTGTTTTAATTATTTGTTTAATGAACAGAACTTGTACACTTTTTACAACACTATTATTATATGTGAATTAACAGTTTGCGCAATATTTCAATATGAACTTTGTCCGACTCTTTTTCAAAACATCGATTGCCCCCCTCCCCACAGTGCGTCAGTCCACTTGACTGCTAATTAGTTGTTAATCTGTTCCGTTATCTTGGAAAGGAAATTTCACACTCATTTGGTACTTTAATTAATGAGATACATGTGGTTAATCATGATAATGAATCTCTGCACTCTAGCAAAGTAGGTGTGTGTGTGTGTGTGTGTGAAATACCATCATGAATGCAGAAAATCAAAACATTAGACTAATTATCAATGTATCCGAATTACAATTGAATACAATAACTAATTTATTCAACCACAATGACTGGGTATGGAGTGAAATTAATAAGGATACACAATTGATTACAACATCTACTCAGTGTGATGAGCAGCATGTGTTACCTGAGGTTGGAGATGTGCAACCAGCAAATGGGGAAAATGAAATATATCCAAATTTTCATATTGCGCAAGAGGAATCACATGATGAATGTCCATACTGTTACTGCAGACCATGCATAACAAATGAGAGCAACAGACAGCTATGGTGGGAGGACAAAAATGCTGAACCTAATCATACAAATACTGGACTTAGAAAGGAGAAATACAAAAGATTTTGGACAATTATGCACCACAGAAATGTCTGGAAAGATGAAAGATATAAATCAAAAAAAGAGAGAGGCTATAAAAAAAAGGGATCCTCTTGCAAAAAATATGAGTGGCACAGAGGAGAAATAATGCCAAAATGTGTGTTGGATTTAGTCAGACGATGGTTACCAAACCCATCAAATCCATATATCGGTCATCTGTGGGAATAACTTTCATAATTTCATAATGATAAATGTCAATAAACATCTACATTTATAAATAGAAAGAATTATATTATTTAGAGAATTTACATCAGTTACCCGCCATATGTCAGACAATATTCAGTGTAATGTAAACTTGATCTGAGTCATTCGCTAGCTACTGGCTGAGAGAAGTTCATAACCTTTCAAGAGGGCAGTGCTTAGCATTTACAGGGAAATTTGAATTTCAAGCAGACAACAAAAAACTGTTTTCTGTAAGTCAATAACTATATAACTTACAATCACCAAATTACACATACATATTGTTTGTAAACTTAAGTATATGTATGCCTAATTTCATTGGATAATATTGAATACAAACTTAAATATTATGAAAAAACCATTTTTGTTTTCTGCTGTTTATACACCACTGTACAACTGAAAAGTAGACATTTTGTGAGTTTTTGGCCTTTTTTTACTGCTTCTCTGGTGTTTAACAGCTTGTGCGCAGACATTGGCCAGTTTATCATTGAAATATGTTCATATTGACTGCTTTCAGAGAAAACGGGGCTTAATGCATGTCAAATACGATTAGCCTGTGCACACTGATTAGCCTGTGCAATGCGCACATTTTGTCTAAGTTATCTCTATAGCATAAATATGATGATAAACAGTGCCCACACATCTCGACCTTTGCTTTAAGACACACTCTTTATAAAATTGAATAGGTTTTGTTCATTTCAAACTTGCGATATAAAAAACTATAACATAATTTTGAAAACTGAGTTGCGTATAAGATTTTGCAATAGCGAGCAACTTCAGTGCCTTCAGCGCTTTGATTAGTTTCATCCTTTCAAATAAATTGTGAATATAGATATTTAAGTGTATAGTATTGATTACCTTCTTATTTTAGAACAAGTATGCTCAAATTAAAATAAATGTTAACTCATAAATTGTATGATACACTTGTTAAACTGGAAAAGTAAAATGATGCCCTAATACGCTTAAGTATTTTGGTAAACAGGCTAATTATACATAATTCAGCGCCTCGCTTAAAATATAGTACATCTGATCGGTTAATTTCAAATAATGCGTTGGTATGTTACATGTTTTAGTTTCGATTTGTTAACGCATACCTATACTTGGTTCAGTGGCATATTATCATTCCGTTTAGTTTATCACACCAGACAATGAGTTCAATGTTATAAACTTATGATTAGTGGACAAAAATATTCACATACTTTAATAAACTTACCATGAATTGCGCTTACTTATGGAAACAAACACTAATATATCTTTGAAACAACCATGACTTATTCAACTCATCGGTGGCACTTTGAAATAATAGATGTTGATACAATATGTGCTTTAAAACGCATTGTAAATATCTCAGCTTAATTTTACCACTTGATTAGTGTTTTGTTTGTAACTAATTTAACCAGGTGTATTTATATTATTGAGGAGTATATCCGATACAAACTTCATTGTTATAGTTGAATCTTAACTAAACGCAACGACCTACTCGTATAAAAACAAGTACCCACTCTTATTGTCGTAAGTTTATAATTAGACAAATCTGGTTGAAAGCTTTCTGCAAACACAAAATGGAATAACAGAATCGGGCGATTGGTATTGTTACTTTTACTTGTATGTTAAAATTGTTCAAGCATCTTAACATTTGTCTCGTTTGATTAACAAGTTGATGAAAAAAGTAGCATAATCAAGTCAATGTATCTGTAAATGCCTAGTAGTATCTCATAATTCTGTGTGTATGTTTCACTGCCTTGTAAAATATGTATTTTTATGGTATATACATCAAGACGCGAGCTTGAAAAAACAACACCTACATTTATGTTAATGAAAAAATTTGCTTTGGTTGTTTAAGGAATCATGTTTTACGGTTATATCGTCTGTTCGTTTGTTGTACATTCTTGTATGCAGCAATCATAACTATACAACCAATTATACAAACAGCACACGCGTTAATCGTGCGGAATGTTCAGAAGCATAGCCTTGACCCAAGGTATGCTATTGACCTTCAAAGTAATTCAAAACAGACATGGTTCATGCACTTAGTGAAAAACTAAAGTGCCAGTGTCCGCTATTGATAAAAAATTGTTATTTTCATTACGATCATTTTTACACCAAAAGTAATTTTTCTACATTTTAAAATGATAAAATTACTCAATACTTATCAAATAAATTGTTATGGTTATTGTATTCCGCATTACCTGGCAAGGCTATTATTATTCAATGATGCTTCATTTGATCTCTTCCTTACTGTTTGAGTTTTGATTTACAAATACAAATGGGCTGTGTCGTCGAGTTTTGTACATGCAAAATACCAAGGGCAATAACTCTAAAAACAATGACGATAAAGATATAGTTCTTATACTCTCTACTTACACACAATGTTTTCTGTAGATAATTAAACTTTCATATTTATATCTTTAATAGTATGGACTAAAACGATGTAAAAGAATACACAAAGAACATTGACTTTATACATTTTGAAGAAAAGAAATGAAGTAATGGTACTTTAACTATGAGCCTAATCTAAAAGCCTCTTATCGATGTATGAAGTTTTATTTGAATCTATTAAACACTTTACCATTCATTCTTTACACAAGCATATTGCAGTGTTTTGTATCATAATCTCTTCAATACTTACTTACTCTCAATGTCTGATATAAATGGATATTTTTAAATAAATATCTGTAATACTATGGGATGTATGCTCTGCATAAGGATATCGGCACACAATCATTAATTGTGTAAATGCTGAAGAGAGAGTAACTCTTTGTGTACGATGTACTTCTCCTTCCATTAAATTATTGAATCCTTGAACACTTCCTGATGTATTCTTCGCATAAGAAGCGGGACGGACTGACGAACGGAAGGAAAAAGTAAAAAGTAAATTACGGACGATGCGATTACTATTTTCATCCCTTCAGGGGCATCAACATGAATTAAAGGAGCTTTAATAATTTGTTATTTAAATGTAGCATACATTATTATCAAGTGTTTGGTCACTGTGTCTAGTTTAATAAATGTTCATACACGCTTTACGTGTCTTATGGTACAAATTACAATGTTGGCAATGCCGTTGCTGCAGAGTGTATCTCCTTTGTCCACAATACTGGTCAAAGAAGTTTCATGTGATAAAAAAATACATGATCATTAAACCTTTTAAACGGAATTTATTATCATGTACTATTGCAGTTAAGTAGTCGACGCTCCAGTGTTTTTAGTTATGACTTTATAAAATAGATGGGCAGTTTATTTAGAACGAGTATTTTTAAATATAAAATCATGTTGGGATGATAGATTACCTCACCACGTAACGTTTTTATAACGAATGAGAAACTATTAATGTTGAAAAATGAAGAATGGAACAACAAACGCGAATAAAAAGTCGCATACAAGATTTTATGTTAAGCAATCATTACTTATAAAGGGTAAACAAATTACGCGTTTAATATTGATATATATCAAAATCGTTCAGTATATATTTTATAGAAGGACCTTAAAATAAGCATTTACATTACAGTGCTGTTCTGAACAAACGTGTATGAGATAACTCAAGAAACGTGAACAAAATACACACGTTATTTTATTTTATGACGTGAGTGACTGGCGTTTTGTCTTGAATTGAATATAAGCAGCGAATGATAAAAACATAGGAATAATGAAACTCCTGAAAGAGTGTCAATAGATAAATTATTATGAACACCCGCTAGTCCCTTATTGAAGACGAAGAGCAATTGCCAATACAATTCAAGACAGTATATTCATCCCAAAATATAACATTAACATGAAAACAGTAAATTTGATACCAGTATACATTGTCCATATGATGTAACATGTTAATTATCT
Source organism: Dreissena rostriformis (assembly GCA_007657795.1). NCBI lineage: Eukaryota > Metazoa > Mollusca > Bivalvia > Myida > Dreissenidae > Dreissena > Dreissena rostriformis. Next base: position 83,988 of record VMBQ01001017.1, on the reverse strand, counting down.
GAAAAGATTAACCGTATATTTCTAAGATAATTACGTGTGTACAATGTATAAACGTGTTGGGTTATATAAGTAGAACATGAATATACAGTTTACTTCCTCTGTGACCCATTGTTGAAAAACATGTACTTTAATACAAACATGGGCACAACGATTTGATATATTGAACACAATAGTGTATTTTTATCAGGACGATAACCCTCGTTGTTTGTAAGCTCTTTGGATCACACTTTCGACATGTTTTGAACTGAATTCATTATTTAGCATAAACGAGTGATTGCATATAATCAGATAGTAATCAGATTCAGTGTATGAAAACTAGAACAGAACTAGCATACGAAACGCAACCATTTAGTGCATATCACACTGCATGCGAGGGTTATCTGTTTTAACGAAAAGACATCTAATAAAAATATACACATAATGGGAGATAACATAAATGTCCATAACGTCTTTTTAAGGCAAACACAAAACATAACTCGTCAGTTCAGTTCAAGTCAGTTCAACATGTTTTTCAAACAAAAACTGTGTACGGAGTGTTTAAAGTTTGCGTTCGCAAGGCAATTCACATACACTATATGTTTTCATTATAATATACACGCAAATAGATTAAAATACAACACAACAAGAGCAACAAACAAACAAACTTCACATTCTAATGCGTAATGGTAGTTGTGTCGCATAGTTGGTTGTACATTAATGTGTATTATACTAATTTTATCAAAACGGCGGTTAGAAAATTAAACAAAACAAGAACAACACAATCAATGTATTATAGACTCGGAAAATCTCAACAGTTCTATGCTTTATTGTCAGGCATACAATCAGGCAGACATCTTGTATGACATCCACATGGTTGAAGTAATAATCAACCGAAACGTAACATGGACTCATTCGGTAAACTATTTCTCTTGCGATATTGCTGTTTAATCATTGTATTTAATAACAGTTCCTTCGTTAAGTCGTTTCTCATAATAAACACAAAAGTAATTGTTTTTAAAATATGGTTAGATAATAAATGACATGTGATTCCTAACGGTATTTAGAAATATTGTAATATAATATTTACAGAAAAGGTTGACACGTGGTTTCATGCTGGCGTTATCGCTTTTACTACCAGGTAATCGTTCAGTTTTGTTCTGTTTTTTCTCGAACTATTTGAAAAATTTTGATGCAAGTGGCTGCCATCCATCCGATGTATAATAGTTTCGTTAAGAACTCCACTTAATAAGTAATGTATATAAACACGTGTACAGGAACATAAAGTTTGTGATGACCTCGGTATCTGCTTTAACGTTTTATTTATTTAACCTTTTAATATTTCAGTTTCCTCCATCAAAATAGGAGGTCCATCGCAAGCCCCAGAAGGAAATAACGTAACGCTAACATGTATTGCAAAGGGAGGTTTGCGACTCACGTACACAAATTTCAAGAATGTTCAGACCTCTATTGGGGAATGCACAGCATTCTACGTTTGCTCTTTGCACGATGCAAAACTGAAAGACAAATATTAAATAACTTTGACGGATAACGGCGCAATTCTTTCCATCTTGAATATTGACACATCCAGTTTTGGCAATTATACATGTTCTGCATGATTTGATGCCTCAAATTCTAAAAGCCTGTTTCTTTCACAACATTACATAATATCTATACCGTTAAGTATTGTAAGTACATCTTGTAACGTATTGCTTCCTCTGATGTTTGTGTTGCTTTTATTGTGTTTTACCGTATAACCATAATTGCATATGTATTTGGAAGTCTGCATCAAGTTTTGCAAGCTAAGTAATTGACAAAAAAGACAAGATTTGTGAAGCAGTATATATGTTAATTAAATGAATGAACATTTTACTTAATTTCTTTGTATGTTAAGTATATATTTTATATTATTATATAAAAGAATGTTTAAAAAAAGGGTCGTCGGAAAATTAAATTCCTAGAACTTGTTGAATAATTACATTCTATCAAGTGTTGTACCATGATATTTTCTTGAAAAAAATGAACTACTCTGTTATTAAGAATGCACAAAACAACAGCAAGTAAATAAACCAAATCTGAAAAATTAAAACCCCAGCGATTACATTCATGACTTAAGTATGATAAAACAAGACATCTGATTACGCGTTAGGCATCTACACACATATCTTGCATAATGTGTGACCTATGAGTGTATAGGGTAGTCACAATTATGACGTCTACAAACAAACATGAACACGATCGAGGGCCACCTCATAGTATGGTGACCAAGTAGTCAGTCAAAACACGTTGACGGGGCCGTAACAAAAGTCTGATCTCCGTATAACGTTTTCGGACCGATTTGGGGGTCACTTGTTATTCGAGGAGGTCCTTAGCGATATGTGCTATTTCTGATATTATACCGAACCTCTTTATTATTTTTAATATAAGTGATACAATATTTATATTAAAAAAAATCAACGCATGAAAGTGCGTGTTAAAGAAATAGTGTCGTGTAGTTTTTAACTCATGGTCATCAGTTGTTAATATTGCCAATGACATCATTTCCATATTATACGCTTCCGTTAACAACAACCATATGTTATGTAGTCTCATATTTTCCCTGCACCTAGGAAACTTGTGTTTGATGTTAACATAATTCCTATATATTTGAACAATACAACAACCTTTGCTCGTAAACCGGTAGCGACATTACTGGTCCTACTAGTAGGTCAATATTGTTACAAAGAAAACGACCATCCAAAGTACACGCCTTTGTAAGCGTAGAGAATACTAGGTAAGAGAAGAATAAAACTAATTTTATTTAGCAAGGCTGAATATACTGCACCTTGGCGAGTGGTTTTGAAAGAAAAAAACAACACAATACACATCAAATTACGTAATGTACATACACAAAATAACGTCATCGTTCTGCGCCTGACAGATTTATGCATGCAATCCTGAAATAAAGTTACGTTTATTCCTAGGGTGTATTTATATAATAGACAACGGAAAATGGGATATGCACATCGAATAACTATAATCAACATCAAAGTGCATTAACATATGTATCAGGATTTAAAAAAAAAATCATTTACTTACTCAGCGATTTTATGCTCAGTAAAAATGAAAATTGTTTTTCACGCAATAAAATGAAGTGCGTACACGTATCAAATTCTACCATCACATTTCAAATCATCGTTATGGAACTTTGGAAGAAGCTTCAGTTGAAGAAAAAAGACCAAACTACATAGCTTAATTTAAAACTATATTATATATAATTCACTACTTTGAGTTCAATCAAATCTTAACAATTCATATTATAATAATAAGTCAATGATACTATAAATGATAGAGAATTCAAAACAGATCATTTAATTTATTAGATGCATAGACCAACACACTTTTCTTTGTTTTATTAAATGTTCATTTATTCGTTTAATTAATGTTACACATTATAAAACCTATCCAACTAAAACAAATCTAGAAATCATTAATGTTAAAGAATTATTTACATGGCCATGACTAAAACTGTGTGGTTATTATCGTAACCATATGTAAATGTTACAATACATGCACTTATGTTAAGTCGCTATTTTAGAATGGAATATAACTTATTTACACTGCATACCTAAGTGGTATAATGTGTGCACTTATATCGCTGGTATTTGGCAGAGAAGTTGAGTGTTCCAGGTGCGGTTGTTTTAACTTCTCTGCAAGGTCAAAAATCGATTGACATACTGTAAAACAGTGACCCTGTCTGGCTTTCAATATTTCAGCTGGCTTCTCTGATAGCACAAATAAGATGCACTCAATTGTCACAAATTGAAGTAATTTTACTGCTGCTATTGCTTTAAACAATGTAGAAGAACCGCAAAATGTATAGCGTGTTTTTTTTTTTTTTTTTTTTTAAATGTATTTGTCATAATAGGATAAAATCTATTGCGTAACAGTAAACACACAGATTTCTATTTTCAAAGTAGAACATCTCTTTAATTCATCCATCAACATTAGTTAACATTAAAAGATCTGATATGTCCAAGGCCGGTGTACACTTTAGCCAGTATGTTCCATGATAATACAATGTATATACCGATGATTATCCACGAAGTTAATTGAAAATATACATCTTATATTTAATTTTATTAAACGCATACTAATAAATAAAGTTAAAAGTATTTACATGTGTCCGAAAAAAATAAAATTTAATTGACAAAATAATAATTATTACCAACTTTAACAGTCATTAAACGGCGGTTTAGAAAATCTGTAAAATTGCAGCAGAACTTTATGTGTTTAGTTGTTGTTGAAATTGTTGTTCACTAGCTCATTAGGCATGTGATGTTGTTGCCATGGCTCTAGTACGTCTTCGTTGTCATGGTATCGGAATAATTGACCAGTGTTAAACTGTTAATACATGGTCTGTCTCATTTAACGTCACTTGAAAATCATTCAGGCCCAAAAGAAACCAACGTGAGGTGCATTATATGATTTATTGTTTATGATATTTAATAACTTGGATTATCAATACTGATTATCAATGAAATCTTATTTTATGTATGTGCCACTCCCAGAACAAGAATTAGGTCTATTTGTACATAGAAACTTTCATTTCACTTCTACTGTTTTTTTTTTACAGTTCATCAGAGGGTAGCCGATCAAACTTCGGACGCAGACTCAGGACTGTAAAACATTACTTAAGAAAACATGCATGATATTGAGACACATATTCATTTTAATAAGTAAATATTGTGACTGACACTTGTGCAATTGAACTTATAAATTAAAGGGGTTAACTGACTAAAACGAGACACGTTTAAATTAGATATATTTACACATAAAAAACTAGAAAATGGTTATATGATGAATTCTTACGAAACCACAACAATAATACTCAATTCATTGCATAATCCGAATTCTCAAACAATTCTACAAAACAAAGACAATAATACAAAATATACACGTTTAAATAAAAAAACGATTATAGACATTTATATCTTTGATGTTATTGCCTCTTTTTTAAACAACAATCGTTTCAATAACAGTGAAAGAAGTAATAACAACCGCTCGCAAACAATAACAATGCTTTCTTGCTTCGAAATTTCAGATGGCGATTTTTGGAAGATTGTTTGAAAGCATGCTGCGATTTGATTGGTCAATTGATGAAAAATTTGTGGGAGCCAGCTTCATTCTGATTGGTCGGCGAAAGATGGAAGCGCATGTAGGTAATTACATGACATGTGTTTCAAATTGCAATTATGGGGCACGGAATCCTGTCACACGTATATCAGATACATCGGCGGAAATGAGCCGAATGCTCGAGCACCTTTACATTCGCATGCAAATAAATAAAAAACAACTGTGAAACATTTTCATCGGGAAAGTGTCCCTGCATTTGTATGCACAGTGTTATCAACACACTCCTACGCAGTCTCTTACAAACTGGATAGATGAAACGACACCAATGGGCGACTACCTGCAGATATTAATGCGTGGAAACGGCACACTGCCCATTCAGACTGGCCATGCGAATATTGGCGTACCGCAAGACAATATTGAGAGGATTGTGGTACAGCAAGCCATTTCTAAGAGGATTGCAGTACCACAAATTACTGCTAAGAGGACTGCAGTGCCACAAGTCATTACTAACAGGACAACTGTACCGCAAGTCACTACATTGCGGATTGCCGAAGACGATTGTAGGAACTACGAAGACATTCACGTCTGAGTAAACTTGAAAACACATATAGAATATTTAACGTCTTGTGCAATATGCGTAAATTTAAACACTGTTAGTGTTCGGGCAATAATTTTTGTTAAAAACCTTCATTGTATAGATCTATCTCGTAAAGGTACTAGTAATATATTTGTATTTAATCAACTAAGGGAATGCATACTGTTTGTACTGTTTGTATACAGATATAAACCGTATACTGCCCCGTTTGTTGATTTCAATTATCAGTTAACATAACCAGCAAATATAATATATAGATATATAGTTTATCTAAAACATGGGTTATCGGAAAAGGTTAGAACTTTGCAACTAAGCTTTTCAAACTTCAAATTTGAAAGGAAACAAATAAAGGCAAAATACCAATGCGACTTATACATATATTTTGCCGAAAATATTTCTGACAGGAGATAAAAATATATTGAAAATGATACCACATAAGCTATAGGGATATAAATATGTTACACACATTCAAAGACCATCTTACTATGTTCGTTGGCCGTCAACCCGATGCTTATAGTGACTGGATTGTGTTTTTTTTCAAACACATTGATCGAGTCAAAAATAGAGTATCATGTAAAAATGTATTAATTCAAAAGAAATTGCAAACAATATCTTTATCATGTTCAGGGCATCGTGTGTTCTGTCGTTTTTGTTGAACCAGTTTTCTTAAAACCATATTTTTATGTACTTATTGTATTTTTTTCATTTTAATTTTGCTCGTTGGATTGGAATAACTGTCCATTGTTTTTATTTACTTATTTATTTATGTATTTAATGCTTAGGTGATTCCAATTTATTTTGCAATTTGTGTCATTATATTTTCATACGTGTGTACACATTTATTTGATTCTATTATTGAATTATTATTGTTATTATGATTGTCTTAAGAATGACGCAATAACCAATACAACACTACAATGTTAAGAGGGTGGGGTGTTTTACAAACTGTCTATGCATATTAACAAATAACTGTTTAATCGCTTTCAAAACTGTCAGTTAAATTCTATTATTTATTTTAATGTGGTACATCTGACAACACAAACTTTTGATATATTTTGAATTATCTAAATATATATTTATTCATGATCATTAGATTAATCAGTCGCTTTATTTGGTGATTATTAATGATTATTTTAGAGCTGGTTCTAACCACTATGTGTTAGTACCCTTAGTACGTGAAAGACACAATCTTAATGACGAGTGTATACACTGAAGTGTCATATTCGATGTATTATAGTATCCAGTTTAAAACCCAATTATTACTTTTACAAACATTTGAAGATACGGAGTGCAATGACAGTCGAGAATATATAAGCACACTATAGTACAGTATTCAGACGCGGTTGCATGGCATGACATTACTGCAACACAATGCAGTTTTCCGTGAACCGACAACCACGAAGTTTGCACTAAGTATACATGTTTCCTCGTGGACTGTGATACTGCCTGAACTAAAATGGCGGCCAATCGTGCTGTCATTCGGCGGTCTGTGCAACCCAATACCGTCTGTTGGAGATTGCATTGTGTTGTTGATGCATTAATGGTAATCCTGCTGCGCGCGCCACGACGTTCTGAATTCTATTGGACGCCGAGGAATTGCCGTGAGAACTGGCGCTTTATATTGCAAGGATTAAGACTCATTTAAACACATGGCACGAACGATAAACATTTTTCATTGATGATAGCAATGTCTTGTATATTTAAGTCAAGCATCGTATAATATAACGTTTTTACCACATATTAAATTATACCAGTTTTTTACGTTAATGTCTCCACAACAATCCGTGCAGAGGTTTTCATAGCTTCACAACACAATTTGAAGAAGAAAATAATCGTGAAAAGTGTTATATATATGTACACATATATATAAAATTGCCATATTGATTTTAGTCAAGAATGTTCCAGATATATATAAAAGATAACGTGTGAAATAGTTTTCATCGCAAGATGCATTCGCAGGAGAACAATTCTTGTTGGTATCTATCAATTAGTAGTATACGATATATGATAATTATAATACATAACACTTACAAAATGTACATATAATGCTGGTGTCACGGTGAATGCAAATATTTGGGGGTTTAAACCTAATTAACACCATAAACAATCCGTTAGAAATAACGCCATCTTAAGAATGTAAAAAAGATTATAAGATTGTAGACTGTGGCTTTAACAAGTTCGCGTTTGCATAATTTATCAGCAGTTATAATCGCGAAAACACTTCTTATAATTTTCCTGGTTATTGAATGAAAAGACAAGTAGTTGATGCTATTTGTTATTTAGTCCGCGAGTTTTAATGAGACTTGTAACTTTAAGGTTAACTTAAACATGATGTGTGCATGGCAGCGAATAAGCACCTGTTTTCTTTGTTTAACATTTTTTCATGCTATAGGTAAGTAAATAAATGTATATAAATAATGAATTTAGCCGAATTTGCATCAATGACAATCCATGCATTCTAATCAGGGTGTATTGTTTTAGGAAATGTGTCGTCTATAGTTCTCGTGAAGTCTATAGAACAGAAACACGTGCAGCTGTTGTGCAAGGTAACAGAAGATCAGAGCGGAACAATATCGTTTACATCGGATAATAATATAATAGCTAATGTAAAATACAACGGTAAACATTGTGACGTTCGTCCAGATAAACAGCCAGAATACCTAAATTGCGGATGCAGAGGGAAATTAGAAGCATATTGTAACTTATTATTCGAAGCAATTTAATGCTCGAACTGGACGTGTAGTGTGATATATAAATATGGTTTAAAATATAGCAACATTGAGAACGTATGCCAAATAGGTATGTATTTTTTTGGTCAATGTTAAACGTTGTTCAAGATGTAATTTTGTTTATTTTCGCAACTTATGTTTAAACAATATTTAGGGCTCCACACACAAATACAAAAGAAGTCATTTTAAACTTATTTCTTATGATTGATTTGGAAACACATATATAAACTATTGAAAAACAACAACAATAACGACATTCCTTCATGTGCATAGTTCATTCACTTTATTTGCATGTGCATGATTGACTATGATATGAATATAAACGATATCAGTACCACGACAGATGAGGATTGTTTTAAAGAGATGCGTTGGTATATCGATGGCTTCAACATCGAGACAAACGACACATCATTCCACGTAAACACATACTCAATACAAAATTTAAGCATGATGACGCAATCCTTCCAAGTTGAAACCCCCATTGCCGTTTGTAAAGTAGAGGAAAATGAGCTGGATGAATGGGACAATGTCATCATTTGTGAGTGTTTGGCAATTTCCTCTGCATTCCCACAAATACAATATCTGCCTCAGTCATGTTGAATAAACTTGCGTGTCTTGATATTTGCAATGCGTATTTAATAAAACAAGTTATTGGTTTTGCACCTTATACATGACCATACTATTTCAGATTTGTTTAAATTGTGCTCAAAAGGCAGATCGGTGAGTTCATCGAATACAATTTGCAAGCAAATAAACGGAAATGCAATTGTCACAATCAAGAAAGAAAACAAATCATCGACATGTACACTGGCTTCCATGTCGACAAACGAAGTCAAATTGACACTTTGTGATGCTCTGAAAAGAGCAGATTTATATGCCAAAAGATTCGTTGGAAACCAGAAAGGTCTAATCAAGTCAGCAATACTTGGTACGTTTAGATTACTTAAAATATTCATAGTGGTTGTCGAACTATTTAAATGTTCATTTTATCTTGTAATAACTTTTTGTTTTTTAGTTCCTGCATCTGTTCACGATTTTTATGTAGAAGGGTTCCTAAACCACAGCATCGTTACAGTTAGTGCTACACACGAAATAAATTTGTATTGCAATGGAAAAGGAACGCCTCCTCCCGCCATGAAATTATTGAAAGACGGTATCGCACTATGTAAAGGCCTAAATTCGACACTACGACATGGGATGCAGATGGGAGGATTTAATAATTCTGGAAAGTACACGTGCGTAGCCTTAAATGCACTTGGTGAAAACAATGCGACAATTCAAGTAATGTATGCGACTGAAAAAGAGTCTGATACAGGTAAGACATCACTTGATAGTAGTTAATCGTTTGTATTTACACCTTACACTCTGATACTATTTGAATGTTTTTAATATAAACATTGTTTCGTATTATAGCTAGTATTATATATTTATGTTCTAAAATATTGCTGCTGTATGAGAGTACCAGGCAAAACATTAAATTGTTTTTGTACATATGCACGTGTTATTCTCCTACAGCTTTGAATTGCATTTACCGTTTTAATGATGTGACCCCAGTGCTGATCATTGTTGTAATGTTTTAATGTATGTTTTTTTCTGTGGTGTACAGGTTATTGGGTATCTTATATAAAAGACTAGTGGATGTAAACAACAATGTATCTTCTGGTCAAGGGTTTGCAGTTTCATTTGTCCCATATTTTGATTACACTTTGATACAAAATACATCAATAACGAAGGAACGTTACATTTAGAATATAACGCGTACATGCACTGATACATTTTATATTAAATAAGTTTTCTGGAAGGCACATAAAACCTTACTGTAACTATATTTTATTTTTGATCCTTGAGTAACGTATTCCATAGTTATTAGGTTTATTACAAGCAGTAAGTGCTGCATATGGTTTATTCAATATACAATAAACATACTGTCCATGAGTACACATGTTCAAAAACATAGTAACATATATAAAGGCATGAAATATGATCAGTATTAAATTTTATAAGTTGTTAAATAAAATATAAATACATGAAAAGGTCAAGGACAATTTGATTTCAGCATAAAGAATTCATTAAACAATGTTATAGCTAAAACATTAAAAACAACAAATCCGAATCTACAATAGAGCAAGAAGTCAAGTTTGAGCAATACATTAAACACAATTAATCATAATAGTATTTATACAGGTTTCTTTGAATGAATGCTTTATTTACAAACATGGCTAAGTTTCTGTTGGTACTTGTTTTGTCCGATTTCATTAAATCACTACATTTTATCATGTTTGGTCTTTTTCAGCAAAAACATTTTATATACAATTTCCTAATATCATCATATAAGGAACATTCTAATAAAAAATGATATTCATATAAAATATCAAAATACGTGTTGCCTTAATACAGCAGTGAACAACTAAGACGGTGTAAAGATGCGCATTTTATTTCTCTTAAACAGTATCAGAAACAAGCTCTGGCAAGGTGTGTTGGTGGAGATTGCGGCATTCATTTCTCAAAACTACAATTCGGCCTGTTCTAATGTTATGGGCATTTAATTAAAATTGTTTCTGGCATGAAATGACGCCATAAATACATATCAGACCACAATAAACATGTCGCGGTTATAGAATATTCTAGAAATTTGATCAACATTCGGTCACTCTTGATAAAGAATGGTCTATTAAACGTTTCGTTTATAACGCAGACAATTGCCTTGTGTTGAAATTCGTGTCTTGTATATAAGTTACATATCTATTGTGTAATATTCCTGCTAACTGAGCAATTGTTCTGCTGAGGGCTAAAATAATATGTGTTGGTTTTTTTATCATTTGTAGACGATACGTTCTAAATAATTGTTTATTATTTAGTTTGATTTTATCACAGCATGTAAAACTAAATAATTAATAATTATCAAAAAAATAACTATAAACATTATTTGATTAGTACTTCATAAGTCATAACACAAATAAACAGCCAACAATAATTACCGTTGGTGTCGGTGTGTCGGTTGCTTTCATCTTGTTTTTATTAACCTGTATTGGGTGTCTTGTAAAGAGAGATTACACTTGCGTTCAAGCACGTTCGACCTTTAAAACCGAAACTATAAGCACATGCATTTATTTTAAATTTAGGAAGTCTAACAATGCATTGACTCCACATGAAACTGCATAACGAAGATCAAGAACTTTGAAACAATAAACAATATACAGAAACAATAAACCAGTATAAATCGAAACATTCGGGAAGAAAACACCAACACTACATGTTGAACGATTTATCAGATATATATATATATATATATATATATATATAAAGAGAGAGAGAGAGAGAGAGAGAGAGAGAGAGAGAATATGTAATAACATAATTACGTTATAAAGTTATTATATATATGGGTTAAACATCGAATGCATCTTTTTAAGTCATAAAGGCATGCATAAACGTATACAAAGTAAAAGAGTTATGCAGTGTTATTGTCTTCAGGTCTGCCTCAAGATGCAACAGCAATAATGCAGCTTATTTACATCGTATTGGCTGGAGCAGGCACGTTGGTTCTTATTGTGATAATTGTGGCCGTTGCATGTGTGTACCGAATTTACAAACGAATGAAGTCGACAGGTAGAGAGCCTTCACTTTCGTTCAACTTACATTTTCTAATGTATTTAAAATACTGGTATATTTTCCACTGACTCACAAAGCTATATCATGTTTTATGTAAATACGTATTTAGTCATAAACAATCCAATTATAACATTGTGTTAAAATTGTTATATGTTACCGTATTTTCAATAGTATAAATAAACTACATTTGTATATTGTTAATGTTCTTACAGAAAACGTAGTTTTACCAATGACGGACCTTTCGACAACAACAATAACTGCCTCGCCGATACTTGTTATCGACCAGAGTGTTATTTATCATGAGATTGACCCACTGATGATTGAGTCGGATAGGCCAGCTGGAGACGGTAAGAAAATGATAGCAGTCAACAGCCGAGCATTTCGCATTTATAAACACTAACGCGCTTGCATTTGACAGGTCACTCACATTCTATGAAACTCCTACATTGGTGCTTTTGTTTTCTAGACGGTGCCACTAATGCATCACAGCCCTTGTTCAAGTAAGTATTTAAGGATGAGATTGTTCTGAAGCGTTTTTCCTGAAATTCTTTCCAGAATACAAACTTGTTACATAGCATGGCGCAGATACATCGTCTGTGTGCGTTCGATTGGAAGATATGTTGACTAATAATAATAATACTTTAAAACGTCTGACAAAAATGCAATAATCTATCGAGTCAAATATATGATCGTTAAGATAATGTGTAAATGTTGTGTGTAAACTAGTTATATGTGATACAAATGTTTAACATGGAACAAAGAAGCTTCATTCAAAGAAAATTCGTATAAATTACTTGAACAATAATCATTTAGTTACAAATAAACACGAACATATGCTATTTTAATCAACTTTAAAATGATTATTTTTAGCTTTTAGACTGTCGCAGAGTGCATACGAACACATTACGTTCGAAAGATTTCAGTGGTGCTTTGTTGGTTTGGTTTCAGTGCCGGAGCAAGACAATACGAAGGATTAGATCGTTCGCGACATGCGGATGAGTCACAGTACCTTAGAGTGGTCGCTGATTGATTTAACCATGTGTGCTATTTAAAACAAGAATTTATTTTTAACACGGTTAGTTCTGGCATTCAGTCTTATTCCAAACATGCCCTAAACACGTGAAACACAACTTGTGTCACGGTGAAGCCAAGTCCATGAATAAGTGTTACATAAACCTGATTTCGCAAACACGGTTTATAATATTATGTGAACCTCCACGACACCACCAGGAGAGAAACGGTTGACATCGTCAAAAGAACATTTATTTACGGCAAGTGAAGTATACATTTATAACTCGGAATAATACATACGACAACATAGAAAAGGTTTTCTACCATAGTTTTATATTTCGTTATTAAAACATCTAAATGGCATTAATGGTCAGTACGTTCATGTATATTGTATGGGTAAAGTGGAAGCACTTTTGGTTGATCGGGGTGTCAAGGTGTGCGTTTGTTCGTGATGCTTATTGACAGGGATTGCGTTCATTTCTAGGTATTCAGATACATTTTAGATGTGCTGACTTCTTGAAACACTGAGATTGTAATGCCATTAAGGAAAATAGAATATTTAGGAAATATATCACATACTTCAAGTGAACTGTTTTTTGTTTTCATTTTGAACCTCTATTGTTACCGAATATTCATTGCGTCGCTATGCGTCAGTAACTTCGCTAATCCTTATTGCACAATATAAGACATGCTTAATCTGGAAGGCGTGGTGGTTAGTTCGAACACCCATCTCGCAGTAAGCAGTACTCTTAGATTTAGTTAGTAACTATATTATCCAAATAAGAATCAAGGGACTTCCTTCAAAGGCGATCCCACACGGCATGTCAGCCTGCTATTAACGCATTACCCCACGAGTGCTTTCTGTTCAAATCAATTTACTCGAGACGGCCACCGATCTCTCAAACCCAGATTTTAAGTAAAACATTCGTTATAAATGACGATATTGCTTGAAATTAAAACAAAAACACTTGATATTATAAACGAGAAGTTAAACTAATTTATAGGCGATAAATATGAGGAAATTTAATTGAATTTATCGTTGAAACGCTCTAAAACAAAATACACATGTCAAGTGTATAAGACTTTAAACATGTTCAAGAGATAAATGATAGAACCACGTATCATAAAGTACAGAAAGCAGTCATGTCACATCGATTGAGTTTGTTCTTATGTTCTTATACATTGGATGACAACAATTGCTGTGTCTTACCGACTTACACAAGGAGTTTCTTGTTTCGGCAGTCGTGGGCCATCAGTCGTCAACAATATGCTTTAAAAGCTATATATTCGTAAACTGCTATTTAGTTTTCATGAAAATTCATAGAAATAATCCTTGGATAATCCTTTTTCAAAGATTACATATATACATGTAACATCATATAGCGGTATTCTTTAAGGTAGGTCCTGGAGTCACAATTTGACGTGTACCATGGGTCACATGATTTATAAAGGTTAATATATCAACATTAAAAAGGTTTTGTATATTAAGTAAGAAATGCTCGAGGGTGTAATATGATATGGAGGTCCTCTGCCAAGTTGGTTCGGATTTCCCCCCCCCCGGGTCAAAATTTGCCCCGCGTTGGGGTTACTTTATTTACTAATATGTATATAGTGAAATTGTTACAACTTCTTCTCTGACTCCGCAATTCCTAGACGTTTGGTATTAAGAATGTAATATTGTATAGAGGTCCTTTACCAAGTTTGTATAAATTTGACCCCACCCTGGTGGTTACTTGTTTACCTTATGTGTACATATTGGAAATTTAAAAACTAAATATTGTTTCCTGAAATCGCAAGTACGCTAAGTTTGGTAGTTTGCCCATATCATTTCACTAGAGTCATACTTTGCCTTACTCAGAGGGTAACTCGTTTTCCTTACAGGTATTTAGGCTAGGTGAAAACTTTAAAAATCGTTTCTGAAATAGCAAGGTCAAGAGGTTTGGTATATAGCATGTATATTCAAATGGTGGGCCTAAAGTGCACATTAAAAAACAAAACGTATCTGAATAATCAATTTCAAGAGGTTTGGTAGTTTGCATATAACAATAGATGGTGGGCCTCTACCAATTGTATTCCAATCATGCACCTGGGGTCATTTTATTTTCTGCAAGGGCTTTACTTGCTTCTCGTAAATGTGTATAGTGAACGCATTAAAAGTCTCCCAAACTATAGAGTTGCATTAACATGTAGATATTCGAAATTTAGCCTCATATTTTGGATTTGTACAAATTTTGATCACATTTGTCCTTGCGAGTCCCCACGAGCTCCAACGGTCTTAAAAGATAATAGAAACCTCAAGGTCCAGCTGTTTTGTTTGTGGTTTGTAACATCATGTAGTAATATTCTACCAAATGTGTTCAAATATCGACTATTTGGTCAAAATATCTTGTTGGTAACTCGTTTTCCTTATTTCCATAAACCAAACATTACCCCAGCTAACAAAATCAATAGTTATTCTAGGGGAAATCGGGTAAGCGATATAGGACCATCACGACGCTCTTGTTTTCATGTAGTTATGTATATAACGTACATTACGACGAATAATGCATGTCAAATAAATACATTGAATCCTCAGCTGCGCCATCATAGTCGCGTTATAGCATTCTTACTCGGTCCTTAATGTATTGCCAGTCACCAACTGCCAAACAGTCAGACACACAACTCTGTTATCAGCCGGAATACTTAAAAAACGCAACGACTTAAAGCAAATCTGTTTATCACGTGTTTAGGGTAAATTCGATTGATTTAATTAATATAGAGTGCACATTGCAATAATAATGAAAACGTTACAATAAGAACATAAAGCACATATTAAATTGCTAACCCATATCGCGAAATTAATTTGAGTTTGATTAAGGGAGTTGGTAAAATAAAGACAATAACATCACATAATTTGTTAAACCAAAAAAAAACAAGAACTGTGTCGCATTGGAATATGTTTATTGTAATGTGTAATGTATGTTGGTCAATATGATAAAGTTATTCATTTTAACTAAGGGGCCCTTAGGTGTAGTCCTGTGTTATTTGTGTTATTAGTATACGTGTATGTTAATTTGACTTCATTTGATGTGTATGGTATTGTTAGATTGCAAACACATTTTCTTTCCCCTTCATATGTGTACCACCATCTGTGTTGTAATATATCACGTGCCGATATTGCTACTATAAAGCTAATTCTTAAATCAATATAAATATTCTACTTAAAAATATATATTAAATGCATCTGCATTAATAACTTTGAAAATATTGGTAGTTTTACGTAATGGGGTCATTTTACCCCACCCATTTTAAGCTAGCATTGTACAAGATATACATTACAATTACACTACTCCCTGTATATATATCAAAAGCAATCTTTTTCAGCATGTTTTCGGTTCAGTTTTAAAGATCAAAACACAACATAAATAAAAACAAGGGACAAAATTGTCACAAAACCAGGTTTTCAATAAAAAAAAGTCTGATAAAGGGAGACAACTGCAACTCAAAATGTGCATTGCTACGGACATAGTTATGGCCCGGACAAGCTTATTTATGGCCATTTTTGACCTTTGAACTCAAAGTGTGACCTTGACCTTGGAGATATCGACGTAATTATTTCGCGCGACACACCGTCCAATGATGGTGAACAAATGTGCCAAATGATTTTAAAATATGACAATAAATGACATAGTTATGGCCCGGACAAGCTCATTTATGGCCATTTTTGACCTTTGAACTCAAAGTGTGACCTTGACCTTGGAGATATCGACGTAATTATTTCGCGCGACACACCGTCCAATGATGGTGAACAAATGNCCTAAGAATATTAAAAAAAAAAAAACTGACAATTTTCGATATATGCAGCGCTGACTTGATAGTTTAATATCTTATTATTTTTTTACATATAAACAATATTTCTTTGTATACTCGTTCAAATATGTTTTTGTTAAACCTTCAAATATAAACGAAGTGAAACTCCAGTTGAATCATCAGAAGATCATCCTTATCACCAGACTCCGATATCCTTTAGTAAAGGCAATCGACCAATGTCATCAATAGACACAACACAAAAAAAAAACATATGACGAACACAAATACTAATGAATACAAATAGGGCCATCGCCTTTTTTTAGAAAGGATTTCCCTAAAAGACGTGTAGTCCTGTGTTATTTGTGTTATTAGTACACGTGTATGCTTATTTGACTTCATTTTGCGTATGGTATTGTTAGATTGCAAACACATTTTCATTCCCCTTTAAATGTGTACCCCCATCTGTGATGTAGCAGCTTTAAACCTGCTTTTTTGTACCGAATTCTCAATCCCGTGGATATTGTTATATATCACGTGCCGATATTGCTTCTTTAAAGCTTGTTCTTAAAGCAATATAAATATTTTACTTAAAAATATATATAAAATGCATCTGCATTAATAACTTTAACATATTGGTAGTTGTACTTAATGGGGTCATTTTACCCCATCCATTATAAGTAAGCTTTGTACAAGATATACATAGAATTACACTTCTCCCTGTATATGTATCACAAGCAATCTTGTTCAGCATGTGTTCGGTTCAGTTTTAAAGATCAAAACACAACATAAATAAACAATATTGCACGGAGTCTTCCATAAATATAAATTGTAACACAGAAATTGTCATTTTGCAACGTCCGCATAAATATTTGTGCGGATTTGTATCTGTCAGTTAGTAGAACGCACTGACATGTTTAAATTAAAGTTCTTTCTCTTATCATCATTTTGTATCACTGTTTGTTAGAAATGTCATCAAACTGTCTAACGTATAACGCAATACACTGGAGATTTTTTAAAGTACACCTAATTGACCTTTGACCTAGTTTATGGCCGTTACATTGGTTTTTGCCTGTATCATCCGACAGAAACCTATGCAAGTGGTATTCAACAACACAAATGTTATATTCAAAAATTCTTACTGTCCAATGCCATCAACCACGAAAAAGAAAAAACATTTTCTACAAGGTGGACTGAGGGCTATTACTGGCATTTAGTACTAGTAAATCAGCTGAACAAGGAAATGTGCGAGTTGATTAACCGAACGCCGTGATATGACTGAAATAATGTTAAAAAATACGACACATCCATCTAAATACACACACATACACTCATATGCTGAAAACAACTTTCATGTTGCGAATGAATATTTTCAAAATTAAACAATGCGTCTTGAACAGGTGCAGATATATACAAATGTTTTTGCGCGTAAGTGTTTACCAGTTTGAGTAATACTTTAAAACATTGATAAAGATGTATACACGTGATAAGCAAAGTAACAGCTCTTGTATTCGTCTCGATTGAAGGACGTTAGGGCATTTAATAATTATGTAATTATGAAAGCACGTGAATAATTATGTTGTCATACATTTTGTTGAACACGGATATAAAATATAAATGGGGAACTTAAATACGTTTAACCAAATGTACAAACAAATATAAAAAATAGACAAGTTACATAGGTTTTTGTTGAAATTAACTGTTGGTGTGTACCTATTGGTTTGTTCCGAAAAGAATACATAATCATAATTTACGTTTTGGTTCTTTTAAAAATACAAAATATGACTGAGAACATAACAGTCTGTGATAAGACATGGCAAAACCAAGACGGTCTTTCCTTTATGCGCGTCTTCGATATATGGCACAGCCTGGCATTATCAAAATAGATAAAAGAGTATGGTGTCGACACACGAACATCAGTGCGACTCGACACATGATAAAAGGAGACAAGAATGTTAATCGCGAGAACGTGTCACACTATATGTTATGCGAATCCCGATACGAAACTCGACCTTAAACAACGACAAAACAATGAGCAAAACATTATAAATTTTCGATTGCATTTGTTCCTGTCAAATACAAGCGCAACAAATTGAAAATCAAATAAGCAAATTTCGCGTAACGTTGGTAGTCGAGCAGTGTCTTTTTTACATGTCCGATGCCGACTTATACGTGCGAGGGAGAATATTTAATATGCCAATTTACTGGATTCTGTATGTATACCATGTGAGATGTGTTGTTAGTTTACTACACGTTGAATCTAAAATTAGAAGGTTATGTTGAAGTTATTAGCCTAAGGTCTGAATGACAGGAGGGCCTAGATGGTCATTTATTTATCACCTGATGGAAGAAAACTGTTCAATACGATTTATCTTATGACGTCTTTATTAAGGCAATTTAATAGAGTTCCTAAACGTACGACACAAGCACACTCAAATTATGTGTGTAAAACGCGATTCAATTTTCATGTTTAGCATTCATGCTTTCATCTTCTATATGCATACGTACACTTGATGTATATTTTTTTAGTCGCGCTTTATGTTTCGGACTAATTCTAGGGTACGAGTGAGCTTTCGCTGTATATTGACTAAAACCCACCAATTCTTTAATTAGAATGTGCCAAGGCGGTGATCGCAGTTTTTATAATGTTTATGTGTAGTTAGTGTTATGTTACAGTAGTAGGGGATAATAACACGAATTACTCTCCCGATAGAGTTGCTGGATGCACGTGGATTTCTTTATTCATTTGAATCCGGCTACAATCAGGCTTTTATGTTTTATATTTAGGTATTGTATGTGTATCGCGAACTGATCATTTGCTTTTAAAGGAAAGAACGGCGGACAAGAATATCGCTCATGTCTGTGGATTTTCATGTTTCCTGTGTATATATATGACCTATGATTTGAAAAAATCGTAAATTGGACTGTTTTTTATATATATACCTTATACAAGCATTTGTTTTCAAATAAAAACATGTCAAAGCATGGTGTCGAGGTAAACAGGTGCTGTACAAATATGCAATAGCAATACAGAAAAATAATTGTAACTGGGGATATCACCTATATTTGGAAGAGAAGTGCTATCATAATCGTTGAAATTATAGTCATCCTAAGTAGTATCGTCATCAGCATCGGAAACAATAATGTCGTGGTTATAATCAGTAATCCTGATCATTATGATCAACAGGAGGTTATTAACCAGTCCATTCACAACTCATCATAACAACTAACAAACCATCCCATCATCTACGTTATTTACGACACATATTAGCAATATTTTCATGCAAGTTGCGGACGCTTAGGTTTGTACATTAAGTAATTGTAAGTGTTATAGTTAAAGCATTCATTTATAGATTAAATTAATGCGCATAAATGATAAAGAATAGCAATCCTTATCATATTACCGACATTGAGACGAACATATACATGCATGCTTTGATGATAAGGAAAAAAATCGAACAATAAACAATATCTGATTGTGTGGTTGTGACCTTACCGTTTGTGCGGTTGTGACCTTTCTGCAAACACATATGGTCAAAAGATATCAGTATTTCCATAGAAACTTGAACTTTCAGAAGGAACGTCACAAGGCACATGACCGCTTATTCTTCTTACAAAAAAAAGAAATTATATTATATTCAGTCTCCTGTCGAAGTTTTATAACACTGGATTTATACGACATTTTTTAGACTACATGTCTGTTAACATAGAAATAAACGTCAAAATATCATAACAGAGCTAGTAACAATGCACTTGATATCTAGAAAGTGCTTCATACTACTCTTGTTAAACATGATATCAATAGTGTACCCATTTTTAATCAATACGAATAACATTTACAAATAACATAAACATATCAATAATTAAAAAAAAAAAATGTAAGGAGTATAAAATAAAGACCTTAACCTTACTCAGAAGACGCTTTATCATATTACTAACACATTAATAGTTTTCATGTAGCTGTGAATGTACAATATGAGTCATAGTTACTATACTGGTATTCCTTAATTTACATGTAATCTTTGTTTGGCTACTTTAGCAGACACCATGTACTAAGACATAAATTAAATTAACACACATCCTTAAATTTGAAACCTATATATGCATAGCATGTTGTTTTTTTTTCAAATGTGTTTCATTTTGAACTTTCTGTTTAATGTTCATAAATATTATTGAGTAAATATTGGCATCCATTGTATGCGTGTCTCATACATGTTGAGCCATATGTAGAAAATGCGATATACCCGTTTACGTCCAGCGTGTCCTTATCGAGAATCGTGTCATAAAACCAGAAGAGTGCATTTGTATTCTGGTTAGAAGATATAGTTAATATGTGTAATGAACACATAAACTATGTTCACAATTAACCATAATGTCATTTTTTTTTTGGTTTTTATTCATGAAGTTATAATAATATTTTTTAAATGAGTCAATTTTAAAATCGGTAAAAATCTTGTAAACATGTTTAATTCAATTATATTTATTTAAACGATATGCATTTTGTGTGTGGGTCTTTATTTGAACAAAACATGGCTTAAACATAAATTTACTCTTACAAATGGAATACGAATGTTAACACGGCTTGTGTGGATGATATACGTTTTCTTTTAGTTAAATTTGCAATCCCTGATTTCCACTTGACTTCTTTAAACTTTCAGGCCATAAGCAAAAGGAAATTAAGTCAGCTTACAATCAAGGGCGTTGAATAGCTAATTGTCCATGGAATCACATGAGTAAGTGCTGGGATGGCGTTTGTTTGTTTAGTGTAATTGTTTATGGTAGCGATGAGTTGTGAATGGACTGGTTAACAGCCGCCATAAGATAAAACCGATAATTATAACTGATTATAACAACGACAGTATTGATTCCGATGCTGATGGCGATGCTACTAAGGATGACTATAATTACAACGATGATAATAGCACTTCTATTTCAAATATAGGTGACATCGACAGTAACAATTAGTTTGCTGTATTGCTATAGAATTGCTATAAAACATTATGTACAGCACCTGTTTACTAAGCTTTAACATGTTTGTATTTAAATAGAAATGCTTACATACGTAAAGCACGTAAAGCACAACGAATGAACGTTCTCAATTTAATGATACAGCGGCGATCTTCGGTGAGTCAATTAGACACCAGATGTAATAGCGTTTTGGGGAGTTATATATAACAGTCAAATTTACAATTTGGTTAAATCATGGGTCATATATATACAGGAAGCATGAACATCAACAAACAAGAGAGATATTCGTGTCCGCTAGTCTTTCTTTTAAGGCAAATGACCAATTCGCGATACAACACATACACTACCTAAAATATAAACATAAAAGCCTAACTATAGCCGGGTTCAAATGAATATAGCAATCCACGAGCCTCCAGAAACTCTTACGGGAGAGTATTTCGTGTTATTATCCACTACTTTTGTAACAGAACACCAACTATACGCACCACATTATCAAAACCGGGATCGTCGCCTTGAAACATTCTAAGCAAAGTATTGGTGGGTTTAAACCTATATACAGCAAAACCTCAGTCTTACCTCAGAATTAATCAGAAACTTAAAGCGCATCTTAAACAATGTAGATCAAGCGTACATATGCAGATAGAAAATGAACGCATGAATGCTAAACGTGACAAGTGAATCGAGTACTACACACATAATTTTAGTGTACTTGTTTCGTAAGTTTCCGAAATCTATTAAAATGCCTTAATAAGTTCGTTACAAGCAAAATCGTATTGACAATTTTTTTCCCTCATGTGATTCAAAACTGACCATCTATGCCCTCCTGTCACTCAGACCTTACTAACTTCATCATTACCTCAATATTCTGATTTAAGATGTCCACATGTAGTAAACGAACAACACTACTCACGTGGTGTAAATACAGAATCAAGTACATTGGCGCATTAAGTATTTTCCCTGGAACTTTAAGGCCGGCATCTGATATTTACAAACGACATTGCACGACTATCCACTTCACGCAAAATTTGCCTTTTTAATTGTCAAATGGTTGCGCTTGTATTAAACAGGACTTCAAAATTGAGACATAAAACCATGTACTTAGTTGTCCTTTGATCTAATTACGATGCAACGATACAAATTCAAAGGAAGCATTTGCACATAAACATCATATTTTTCATATAGCACCAATGCAAACTTCTAATGTAAAATGTCATGACTCGACAAGTTTTCTCTCAATTTAAAGTAAAAGTAAACTGACACCACGCCGGCCGAATGTCAAGAGGAATAGCTCTGCCTGCTTTAAAATGCTTAGGCTATGCAATTAACTCCCTGTACCTGTAACATAAACCATGTTACCACTGTCGTGCCAATATTGTCCGTGAGATTCTGTTTTGATTTGATCCATATAAATATATTTTATTTTTAATTCCACCATTTGAAATAAATTGGGAAGAGGTATTTGAGTGTACAGCATTGATTACATTCTTATTTTAGAACATGAACGTTGAACTGTTAAATCAAAACGTGTACGTATAGAAACGAAATAAACCACTAACTGATAAATTAGTTTACAAATGAAGAGTAAACACATCGGTAAATACTCTGATTACGTTAAACCATGGATAAAAAAACACACAAATATATCGGTATACACAGCGCTCAGTCATTATACCCATCGATAGTAGTTTCAAATAATAACAGTTGATACGCCATGTGCTGTTTAAAGCATAGTAAATGTCTCGACTTCATACGATCAGATTATTCTTTTTGTTTGGCCAAAACAACCTTAGTCCTGGATACGTCTATTATTGAGGAGTATATAATATATCCGATCCGTCATTGTTATACTTAAAGTTAAATCAAACGCAACGAGCTACTGTTATGCAAAAACAATTATCAAATGTAATTTATGTTTATAATTAGACACAGCTGGTTGAGGTTTTTCTGCAAACACGAAATGGAATAACGGAGTCGGATAATTGGTATTGTTACTTATACAAGTATGTTAATATTGTTCAAGCATCGTATTTGTTGTCTGATTGATTATTATAATTAGGAATTGGATTCCACAATTTACATTATCAACTAAATGTATCTTTGAATGCTTAGTAGTAGCTCATTATTCATGAGTATGTCTAACTGCCTAGTATAAGGAGTATGTTTATGGTATATACATAATGAGGCGAGCTTGAAAAAAAAAACTACATTTATATTAACGAAACAACAAATTTGCTTTGGATGTTTAAGGAATCATGTTTTATGGTAATATCGTTTGTTCGCTTAATGTGCATTCTTGTATGTATGCAGCAAACAAACGATACAACTAAAAAAACAAACAACACACAGATAAATCGGTCGATTAGTAACTATATTTGAAACAAGTTATGTCGCTATACGTGCGGACATGTTTCATGTAATTAGTGAAAATCCATAGTGTCAGTGTCCGCTATTGATCAATGAAATTTAATTTCCAGTATGATCATTTTTACACAAATATTAATGCTTTGTACATGTTAGCATCATACACAGTACAATTACTCAATACATATCAAAGAAAGAGTGATGATTCATATATTCAGTACTACCTCGCAAGGCTACTATCCTTCAATGATGCTTCATTTGATCCCTATATAACTATTTTGCAAACACAGTTGGGCTGTGTCGTCGAGTTTTGTGAATGCAAAATTCCGTTGGCAAAACCTCCAAAACAATGACGATATAGTGAAATGTCTTGCACTCTGTACTTTCTCACAATTCTTTCTGTAGATATTTAAACTTTCATATTAATATCTCTAATGTTATGGACTTGTACGATGTAAAAGACAATACAAAGAGCCATAAATATATTCATTTTGAAGAAAAGTAAAAGTTATGGTACTTTAACTATAAACCTTATCTCAAAGCCTCTTATCGATATATGGAGTTTTATTCGAATCCATTGACTACTTTACCAGTCATTCTTTATTCAAGATTATTACAGTGTATTACATTATAATCTCTTCAATACTTACCAATTTATGTTTGACATTAAATCTGTAAATACAGAAGATAAATTAAGGGTACACACGATACACTATATCTTTTAAGTTATCTATTATCGTATGATGGTGCATTTGGGTGCATTGAATGCATTAAGAGTTATGTTCCACAATAAGAAACGGGCTATACAAAGAATAATATAAACATGGCAATAACTCCCGAAATTCATATAAGAAAGTTGTGGTTTTATACTCGCTTACTTTCAATGTCATATATAAATGGACACTTTCAAATAAATATATTTTATATTAAGGGAGGTATGCTCTGCATAAGGATATCGAGGTAATTAATTGTGTTAACGCTGAAGATAGTCATTGTTCTTGTACGCTGCACTTCCCAAACAGCCATCTTTCGCTATCTGAAATTTGATTTGACTCTTTTCAAAACCGTATTATGTATTATTCACACAAGAAGCGGGACGGACTGACAGACGGAAGGAAAGTGTTTATAACGGATGATGGGATTACTATATTCATCCCTTCGGGTCATAAACACGAATAAAAAGTAGTATCATAGTTTGTTTTTTTAAATGTAGCATTACTAATTATCAATTGTTTTTTCACAGTGTCTAGTGTTAAAAAAATGTTCATACAAGCTTTACGTGTCTAATATTACCAATTATACTGTGGGCAATACCGCAGCGAAAGATTGTATCTCTATTGTGCACACTACTGGTTAAAGAAGATATTGGATAAAACAATACATAATCATTAAACCTTTTAAACTGGGTTTTGTTATCGTGTATTCTTTCAGTTAGGTTTTGGATGCTCGAGTTGATTTAGTAATGACTTTATAAATGAGATGAACTGTTTTTTAGTACTAGTACTAAATATGAAATAATGTCGGGATGATAGATTATCTTACCACGTAACGTTTTATATGGAATAAAAAAATATTAATGTTGAAAAATGTAAAATGGATCAACATACCGAGAATAAAAAGTACATTAAATAGCATATGCTCATCAATCATTACTTATTAAGTGAAAACACATTACACGTCGCATGTGCATTTTAGTGCGCAAATTGTTGAGTGTACATGTATGATCTTTTCATACATAAAAAAAGTTAGACTTAGATAAGTATTTACCTCACAGTGCTGTTCTGAACAAACGTGTATTCGAGAACTCAAGAAACGTGCACAAAATACACACGTTTTTTTTATTTTATGAATAGAGAGACTGGCCTTTTGTCTTTACGTTGGACATGTGCAGGAAAATATAGGAATACTGAAATTCATGAAACCTTATCATGAGAGAATTTCTTATGAACAACCTCTAGTCTTTTATTTAACATAAACTAGACATTGTCCATACAATTCAAGACCGTACATTCATCACGACATATATAATAAAAATGATAAAAACAGTAAATTGGATACCAGTTTATTTTTACATACGTTATTACGTGTGACTTAGCTGATAATATAACCCACTTTTTTCAGAGATAATTCTGTCTGTACAATGTTTGAACTTGTTCGATTATATCAGTAGAAAAGGAATATACAGTTTACTGCCTGAATGACCCATTGTGGAAAACATGTAATTTAATACAAACATGGGCAAAACGAATCTGGTATAGTGTGCACAGTAGTGTATTAGCAGGACGATAACCCTTGTTGACTGTAAGCTCATTATTCCACACTATCGACAAGTTTTGAACTGAATTCATTATTTAGCATAAACGAGTAATTGAATATAATTAGATAATATACAGATTGAGTGTATCAGAACTAGAACAGAACTAGCAAACGAAACGCAACCATTTAGTGCATATCACACTGCATGCGAGGGTACACTGCATGCGAGGGTAAGCAGTGTAAATAAATAGACATCTTTTACAATAATTTAGATAATGGGAGATAAAATATATGTTCATAACGTTGTCTTAATGAAAACAAAAACATAACTCGTCAGTTCAGTTCAAGTCGGTTCAACATGTTACTCAAACTAAAACGGTGTACGAGTGTTAATAGTTTGCCCCGTTTGCATTCGCAAGGCAATTCACATACAATATATGTTTACATTATAATATACAATAAAATATATTTAAATACAACAAAACAGTTGAAACAAACAATAAATTTCACATTCGAATGCGTAATGGCAGTTGTGTTGATACTTGGCTATCCATAAATGTACATTATGATACCAAAATGGCGGTAAGAAAATAAAACAAAACAAGAACAACACAATCAATGTATTATAGATTCCGAAAATCTCAACAGTTCTTTGCTTTATTTTCAGGCATACAATCAGGCATGACATCTTGTATGACATCAGCATGATTGAAGTAATTATCAACCGAAACGTAACACGGACTCATTCGGTAAACTATTTCTCTTCGATATTGCTGTTTAATCATTGTTTTTAATAACAATTCCTTCGTTTAGTCGTTTCTCATAATAAACAGAAAGTAAGTGTTTAAAATATGGTTAGAAATACATTGCAAGTGATCTTTAACTGTATTTAGAAATACTGTTATATTTCCAGAAATGGTTGCGAATTGTTTTAATGCTGGCGCTAGCGTTTTTACTACCAGGTAATCGTTCGGTTTTGTTCTGTTTCCAACTATTTGAACATTTTCGACTGAAATGCATTAGACGTAAACTAGTTCCGCTCAGAACCTTGGTTAATAAGAAATGTATATGTAAATGTGTACATGAACATAATTTTTTTTTGAGGAAATAGGTATCTGCTTAGATTTAACATTTTATTTACTTAGCTTTTTTAATATTGCAGTCTGCTCCATCAAAATAGAAGGTCCATCGGAGGCCCAGGAAGGAAATAACGTTACGCTTACATGCATTGCCAAGGGAGGTTTGCGATTCACGTACACAAATGTAAAGAATGTTCAGACAGCTATCGGGGAATGCACACCACTCTACGTTTGCTCTTTGAACGAGAAAATACCTATAGACAAATATAAATTAACTTTGACGGATCATGGCGCAAGTCTCTCCATCTTGAATATTGACACTGACAGATTTGGAAATTATACATGTTCTGCACTATTTGACGCCTCCTTGTCTCAAAGCCTGTTTCTTTCACAACATAAAGCAACATCTGTGCCGTTAAGTAGTGTGAGCACATCTTGTAAAGAATTGCTTCCTTTGATGTTTCAGTTGTATTTTACCATATAACCATAATTGCATATGTATCTGAAAGCCCGCTTCAAGTTTTTCAAGCAAAGTAATTGACAAAAAAAGACAAGATTTGTGAAGCAGTATATATGTTAATAAAAGAATGAACATTATACTTAATTTTGTTGCATGTTTAGTATATATTTCATATTATTATAAAAAAGCATGTTTATAAAGGGTCGTTGGAAAAATAAATTCCTATAACTTTTTTAATAATGACATTGTATTAAGTGTTTGCCCCCATTATTACAACTTATTTTAAAAAAGGAATCTGGAGAAAAAAAAACTATACACAATTTTAGAGAAAAACAAGGATCAACCTTCAGTTACATCAACATAGGGTATACAACCCAATACTATAATTAATGAAAATGAATGGAACTGCATTTTTGAACTACCCTTTTTAAAAACAAATGATGTAAAGGTACAATGGTTCCAATACAGAATAATTCATAGGATACTTGGAACAAATTGTCTTTTGAAAAAAAAGAAAATAACTGATGATCCATTATGTACCTTTTGCAAACAAAGTGAGGAAAATTTAGAATATTTATTCTGGTAATGTCCGATATCTAAAGCAACAATTGATGAAATGTTACCATGTCAATCTTTTCCTTATATTAATATGTCAATTTTTTCTCCTTGGATATTTGACAAAGTCTTCTTATGCCATAAACAATGTTATTTTGTTTAAAAAGCTATACTTATACAAATGTAAAATTAATAAATACATTCCTAGCATAGCTGGAGCCAAAACATACATTAAGTATGAGTATGATAACTTGAAAAAAAATATCTTTTTCAAAAAATAATTTAGAATCTTTTGTTATTGAATGGGAATTATTTAATGTTATTGTCTCACAAACTTAGAATTTAAACTTGATTATTGTTGTAGTTTGTTTAAAAACTACTATTAATAAATCCATGTTTTTGTTTCGATATGTCTTTTCGTCTGTTATTACAACTTCTGCATCATTGTTTTGTCTTTACTCATTGAAAAATGTATATGTATACTTATAAGCACCTAGTAATGTTTATATATATGCCTTTTTCATCTGAAAGTACTATGTATACATCCATGTTGATCTATACTAACTAAGAATGTCACTTGTTTCTTCTTCTTTTTTCTTAAAAAAAAATCAACACAAAATTACATGCATTAGATATTTAAGAATTTAGATAGATTGAATCTAATTATTGCATATTACATGATTGCATATGCTATTTTGTTCATTTCTGATTGCATTACATGATTGTTTTATTGCTCATAATTGTATATGTATTTGTTTGCAATCTCGAAATAAAATGTGTTGAAATCTAAAAAAATAAGTGTTGCACAATAATATGTTCGTGAAAATAAACAACTCTGTTATAAGAGTATACAAAACAACCGCAAATTATCAAGCCAAATCTGAAAAATAAAGACTCCAGCGATTGAATTCACGACTTTAGCATCACAGAACATGCGATCTGATAACGCTTTAGCCATCCCCATATCAATCTTGCTTGAAGGGTTAACTATGAT
This sequence comes from Dreissena rostriformis, assembly GCA_007657795.1. NCBI lineage: Eukaryota > Metazoa > Mollusca > Bivalvia > Myida > Dreissenidae > Dreissena > Dreissena rostriformis. The sequence continues at coordinate 54,494 of VMBQ01001017.1, read as the reverse complement.
TGTATGGGGTAGTCACAATTATGACGTCTATCACTGTTTGCTAAATTTATATCCGGTTAACTATAAAATCGAAAACGGACGTTACCTCGAGCGTTCTAACGTGATCTTATTAGCAGCGTCCCTACTGCAGTGCAATCGTAAAATTAACGTTATTAGTGGCCTGTAAAAATGTGAACTAACATCAGCTTTAAAATATTGTAGATTTGCCTCAGAGAAGATTTAATGCAATATAACCCTGTTTTGTTTCAACGAACCAGTCGTTGATATTTTATATATTTCATCGCATTTAAAGAAACAGATTATTATAAGTTCTGTAAACGTCGTGTTAAAAGAATATACTGATGAAGTCGTTGTGAAAAATACCTATACCGAAAACAACATGTTTCACTATAATTAATGGGCAGTTCGATTGTCAACTGTTCGTGGAAATGCATCCGTAGTATAAATTATGCTTGGATATGAGCTGTTTGTAAATTGACTGTATATTGGAAAACAGCTACTAAAACAAACAGTCGATACGCTGTATTACCATGTTCATGTGCATGTATTATATACACGTTATATGCCTAAAATATTTTTATGCCTTTAATGTATAATATTTCATCGACGTATGTCTGTGTATTATAAATAGGAGGCTATATTTGTACTGTTTAAGATACATCATTGCAACCAAATATTCGTCTCATTTTTTTAATATGTTAAGCATACATTGCTACATTACAGATAATAAAACGATTTACTCGTCCTTTACTTAGTAATTATATATTCGAGTAAACAATTTAAGATAAATAACTATAGAACAATTGTATGTAATGCACATGGAAAATCTCTCGATTCTACCATTTAAGCAGCAATGAACTTACACCTATAAAGTATACATCAAATATTCACAAGCGTTTGTATATAAGGTTTGATGATAAACAATCATATGTACCAGTAGTGTATGCGTGTGTACACTTTAAATCACTGGCTTTTTATTTAACATAATGGCCTAGTTTTTAACCTAACATATTCCAGTTTAAAACTTTGCCGAGATATCATTATGGCAAATGTTCTGACTACGTTTCATGAAGATTGGGCTAAAATTTTGGCTTCTTGAGTGTTCACAAGGTCTCACTTTAACATTATAAGCAAAACTGCCCCGTCCCATGGAGGCCATGATTTTTTACGGAAAGGAATCATTTTCGAACTCAGGCCAGAAAACATAAAATCAAATGTTCTGACCAAGTTTCATAAAGATTGGACCAAACGTGTTACTTTAAGAGTGTTAACAAGGTTTCACTATTGTCATAGAAGGAAAACTGCCTCGTCCCCTGGCAGCCATATCTGAAATGGACTGGAAAGATTTCCAACTTAACCGAGATATGATAATAAGAAAACACATCCGACCTATGTTCATGAATATTGAACAATAGATGAGACTTATAGATTATTAACAAGCTTTTGCTTCGATTTGACCTAGATTTTTACCTCACGTGACCCAGTTTTCGGCTGAGATATCATTGGGACAAATGGTCTGACCAAGATTCATGCAGATTGGAAATAAATGTAACCTCTAGAGTATCAACACGGTAAATGTTGACCCCGCACGCCGCCAACGGACAAATGGCAATCACATAAATCAATTAAATGTGTGAATTATTTTGTGTGTGAAATTAATCAACTTTCATTAACAGCTTTCTTATGTACGCATATTAAACGCATTTGTATTTATGTACACGTTTTGCACGTTTGAAATACTTTTAGAACAAATTGGGCATCATTTATCACGTTTGCCTGTGTTCTAAATGAATTTTCATAGAAACAGAACAACACACGTAAGAACTGACATAGCCAAGCAGGTACTAAGTGTAGGTAAGAACATAATACGTGTTGTTTTTTAACTGCCTGGAACTACTTCTATGTTAAAAATCAAAGCGCTGAAGGCACTGAAGTTGTTCGCTATTGCATAATCTTAGACGCAAATTAGTTTTAGCTTTCATATCGCAAGTTTGAAATGTGCACAACCCATTCAAATATTTGAAGAGTGTGTCTTAAAGCACAGGTCGAGATGTGTGTGCACTGTTTATCCTCATATTTATGTAAAAGAAATAAATTAGACAAAATGTGCGCATTGCACAGGCTAATCAGTGTGCACAGGCTAATCTTATTTGACATGCATTAAGCCCCGTTTTCCCTGAAAGCAGCCGATATGTACAGATTTCAATGGTAAACTGGCCCATGTCGTCGCACAAGCTGTTAAACACTAGACTGGTCAATGTCGTCGCACAAGCTGTTAAACACTATTGATGACATACACACTCAATAAACCGCTAAGTAATTTAAATGTAAACAGCGGGTTTAAAGAGAAGACAATCCGCAAGACACACTTGCTGTCTGCAGTGTAAGAGTATAAACAGGAAGATGCGGTGGTTATCGTTCCTGGCGTAGTAGAGCAGACGCTCCTAGCGTATGGCATGTACGTCATTCATCGTCTGCATACTTTTACTGCAGGTAGTGCTGTAGCTCATGCAAAGCGTGCGCTCTCATTGGCCAATATCGATTGTCCAATACAACGACGCTCCGCCTAGCGTAGTTAAGAGCACACTGACTTACAAAACTCCCTCTACATTAGTTGTCCGCTAGCGCGAACAACTTATAAGATTATCTCAAATAATTTTGGAAACCTTTCGCACGATATATACAGGTTTTGTGTATTATTTATAAGGGTTAATAAGTGCTTTCGTGTACACAATTTTAATGCCTTATCCCATTTGCAATAACGCACCTAAAAATCAAAACCAGTTTGAAGTTCAATCATGATGCCAACTACTACAAGCGTATATTCATATTTGTAATCGGTAACAGGAGATACAGCCTTTCGATTGGCAGATATTAATACAGGTCTAGTTTCTAGTTTATGCCAGGACAAATGTGTTTCAATTGTAACACAACCAGTACGAATATTGTTATTTTATAAACACGTGTGAAAGATGAAGGCTATAGCGTTGTTGTTGACTGGTCAACTGTATTGCCTCTTTCGGTTGTTGTTTTTTTTGTTTTGGCGAAATGATGTCGTCGTCAATTTATTCCAATCTAGTAATCAAATGTTACCTCATCTGAGCATATAGTGCTCATCGGGAGCTTTAATGACAGCATGTTGTCCGTCCTCCTTCGTCCGTTAGTGCGTGCGTGAGGTGCGTGCGTTAACGTTTTCCGGTACAGGAATATGTACAATAATCATGCCCCTGAGTCAAAACTTACCACGCCTCAGGGGTCAAATGATTCGTTTATACCTATATAGCAAAATGACTTAAATATCCTCTCTAAAACTTGCAGACCAAGAGGTTATGAAATCGACACAGAGCGAAACATATTGTTTCACACCAGCAATAGTCTTCATGGACGCTTTGTACCATAGTTCATATCGAACACATTTGTGAATCAAATATTCTCATGTGGTGTATTTAAAACATGTTAATGGCACAATATATTATGTTTACCATAGAAATAAAAAATATTATTACAAAAGAGATGTAATATTCGACTAAAAACATCGTATAGTACTCTTCTACCAATTTTGTTCAAATTGTGCCCCTATGGCAAAATCTGGCCCCGTTCTGGAGATATCTTATTTTCATAACATAAATTATATGAACAAATTTAAATTCATGTTCAGATCCAAGTTTGTAAATAAACATCACTGTCATCATGAAGGATTATAGTCTGCATTCAGGTTACTAAAATGTAAATTTGTACTTAATAATTATATTATGTACTAATTTTACAACATTTATTTCAACACATTAGCTAATGTTGTCAACGTTTATTTTTACAATTTTGTAATCTTCGAAAACCTTGTAACCACTCCATTCGTGGAGTAAGCCCATATAACATGTGAAAACACTCTTATAACTATTGAATATACAATTGCCCCAGTTATTTCCTTTGAAATCAATGTAATTTACGAAGGTTAGGTTTACTTTTTTATTAAGTGTGTGTCATTGTTAAAGGTTCGATTAATTTTATGTCTTCTGTTGAAGAAGGGGCATAGCAGTAAAACTATCCGTCAGTACGTCTCGACGTCTGTCCTTGTATGCAATCGTGCCACTTAATAAATCCACTTCCCAACGATAAAAATGATGTATATAGACTTAAATAGTACATAACTTAAACAATCTTCCCTGCAACCTCAATAATCAGGGGTTTAACAGGTTGTGTGTTACATTGTATAGTTTTCTTCTCCTATGTCTGTAAGCTCATCTGAGCACATAGGTCTGATTGCAATCTTTTAGGACACTGTTGTTCAACTGTTGAACATCCGGTTTTCGTCCGTCTGTGTGTGGACTTTTTGGTCCGTTTCTTCTAGCGACATATGCTCTTGAACCGCTGTGCAGATTTTAATGAAACTTTACAGGAATGATGCTTGGGTCACTCACTTTCAAATCGTTTCGGTCTGTTCCATATGTATGTCACATAAAAGCTTTGAGCTAAAAGTGTATAAAAAATCTTCTCTGATACCTCAAAGCCAAGACATTTTGTAAATGGCATGTAATTTTGTATGGCTTGAAACGACAAGGACCAGATGTTTAATATTTGGTTTGTAAAATCATAGGGTGGTTCTCTTTGAAGATAGTTTAAATCATACCCAGGCCTTCAAAATCTGCCTCGCACAAGGGCTACTTGTTGTTGTTTTTTTTCCTTATAAGTATGTTACATGAATGAACTTCAATCATCTTTTTCTCTGAAACAACAAAGCCCATCGGTTTGTTATTCGGCATTGCGCATCGTTAAGTGGTCGCTGCTAGGTTTGTTCAAACCATGTCCATCGGGTCGAACCTGGCTATGTCCAAGTGGTCCATTGATTTATATAGTAACCATGCCTCATGGGTCACATACCTTGTTTAGACTAAAATAGGAAATAACTGTTAAAAATCTTCTTCTATAAAACCGCAATGGTAAGGGATTCAATATTTGGTGTGTTATATCGTATATTGATGCTTTATAAAGGTTGTTCCAATAATGCCCCTGAGGTTAAAATTGGCAAAGCCCTGGTGATTACTTGTTTTTCTTATACGTTGATTGTGAAAACTTTTAAATCAAATATGTCAGGGGTAAGGGCTTTAATTTCTGGTATGTAAAATGTCATGTTGGTCCTCTGCCACGTTTGACAAAATCATTCCACTGGGTTCGAAATTGACCTCGCTCAATGGGTAACTGGTTTTTCTTATATCTTGACAGTAATAACTGAAATAAATAAATGCGTATACACGTAGATGAAACTACAATACATTACACTGTTGCGTATTGATTTAATGACGTAACTAATACGTCATCGATGACATAACTTGTTTACTAGTCTGCACTGTTTTGCACTTTATCACCTAGTTAATCTACCGTTTTGGTTGGAAATAAATTTATCGCGATGCGCCGGTTGTGTTAATCATAAATTAGGGTTTTAGTTCAAGATCTGTTAATTTTTATGCAAGGATTGTGTCTGTGATTGTTATAAGTGACAGAACACTGCTGCAATGCATATGAAAGGTGAGTGTAATGTGCAGTAAGAACTCTTTTTTAATATTTTTTACTATATTAACGCATTGTTGGCTCTACCGGCTGAAATACACGTTTTTTTTTCTTGATGTCACAGGTACACGTGCATATTTGTAGTCTTTAGTTTTTGAATTTGTTACAAAATCATTCATGTTTAAAAATAACAATCATGTTTTGACAAATGATTATAATTAAATTCATATGTCACCGCAAATTGGCTAATAAAGATGGACAATGGAATATGATATGGGAACTTTTTTTTATAAATTGTAGCTTGCATTCGGTTTTGTAAAATTTTGTGGTGGTACTTCGCTATTCCGATCAGAACACTGCTTTTCGTGTTAGATATCGTAAACTGGCAAAAAAATGCATGCATGACAAAATTAATGTAAAGTTATGGTATGAAATAATCCGAACTTTAATTCTGGCGCGCATCATGAAATTACGAGCTTTACCTCTGCGTTCCTAATAGCATGAGCGCGACCACAATTAAATGTAATTATTATTATTATTATTATTATTATACCATATTTGTATAGCACTCTTTTCACACATAATTGTGCGTTCAAAAGCGCTTCACATGAAATTACATGACATATTTCAATATAAAATACAACGCAACCATATAACAAGATGTATAAACATAATAGGTAAAATATACAACACGATTGAAGGAAATCATCTAAAAGTACTAGAATAAAAAATCAATTGATGTACATTCCATAGATAAAACAGACCCTTAAACAGAGCATTTTACACGCAGATAGTTGTTAAAACGCGCATAAAAGGGGTAAAAAATATGTTCTTACTGGTAAAACATGAAATCATGAAATCAGCTAAAACAAAGAATATTAAAATGAGAAGACATGACATGTGTGCGAGGCATTCCTCAGTCACAAGTTCACAGAACTGCGCACACTTTATTTACAGTATGTACAAGATAATAGCAATAGGTGTTGTTCGCTTCGTCTCGGTCCTTCGAATGCCAGAGTTGAACCCGCATCGTCTGTCGTCACTACCGGTACATGCTAAAACCCGCACTACTCGTCTGGTCTACGTCCCGTCTTCTCTCGGCTCGGTACGGATCGGGGGCAAAGTCACAACACTCCCCCCGACTTTATTGAAGAAGGCCGCTGGACAGGATAGATGACTAGTAACGAGATGATGCCGGTATACTAAAACAGACGATTATCTTCAAACATTCAGGCATTCTATACGGAATCAATTCACTTTAGGGCTGAAAAGCCCCAAGCACAACACTTTAAGTTAACCTTCGTAGGACAGACAAGCGTTATTATTTACAAATCTACAAGATTTTACAACTCAAAGAAACTTATTAGGACTGAAAAAGCCCCAGTATATAAGTTAAATTGAACCTCTACAGTCAAAGAAACTTATTGGGACTGGCAAAGCCCCAGCATACAAGTTAAATTGAACCTTTATTGTTAGAGTAACTCGCTGGTGCCAATAAGCCCCAATGATTACCTTTTTTGTAAGTAACTCGCTGGTGCCAATAAGCCCCAATGATTACCTTTTTGTAAGTAACTCGCTGGTGCCAATAAGCCCCAATGAGTACCTACTCTCCCAACCGGTATAGGCGAAGTTCACAGAACTGCGCACACTGCCCCCGGAGGCTTACTTCCCGTACACCTCAATGAAATAGTGTGTTTTAAGTGACCGTTTAAAAGAACACAATGATTTGGCATCTCTGATTCCACACGGAAGTGAATTCCAAAGAGTCGGAGCTGCTACTGCAAAGCTGCTGTCGCCATAGGAGCCTTT
>VMBQ01001017.1:33759-46946 GCA_007657795.1 Dreissena rostriformis | reverse complement strand
TTTTCCTTTTTTCTAACTCAGCCCTGAGTAACTTGCTTTTTTCAATTTCCTCTTTCGTAAGGTCAGGCGTTATATATATCTTACTCCACTTAGAAACATATTCGTTGTCTTTCTTTTCTCTCGGGAGTTTGGTTCCTGATAATATTTTGTGTTTATCTTGTACAGATGCAAGAGTAACTTTAACTAATCTGATCTTGTCTTTCAACGGCTTGCCTAGCCGAAAAATTGATCCTACTTTAATTTCTTCACAATTAATTGAATGCAAAATCTCTGAAATACAATCGTTGTCCTCTTGTTTCTTGTTTTCGTCGTCCTTTGGTTCTGTAATGGTGTGCATAATGATATTGAACTTACGTTCTTCTCTTTCCTTGTGGTGTTGGAACATCGTTTCCATTTCTACTTCAACTTCCGAGTCTTATTGATTGAATTTCAACACAAACTCTTCCATTTTGTCATGTTGGTTTGTAATGATCCGTACTTGTTCTGTAAATTTGGGCACAACCCGAACACAACCATCACAGTTGCATGGTAAATTTTGTGAGGATTCAGTCCTCAAAATATCATATAATTTTGAGGAAACGTGACTTCAGTCGAGACAAAACCAGTAATTACAAACGTTGCAACATAGACATTTGTTATTTATCTTCAACACAACATCGCACTGGGCACAGTTTTTGTTTTTTTACTTGATTTTCCAAAGACATGGAGGCCGCTCCTGCACGAGAATTCCTACCTTCTTTCCAGGTCATTATGAGTACATTAACAAATTAAAAACAATCCAAGATATCACTTGATATTAATTTAACCTAATTCACTATATAAAACACCGAGATGTAAACACTAAGGATAGAAAAAACAGATTTAACACAAAATAATTATCATTGAAATTGTTCACTCTCACCAACCGGAACCGGAAATTTATTTTCATTAATGATCGAACAATGATTTTTTTCCTATTTTAAGGATTATTGCAAATGACACATGATTTAGATGCTAAAAGTCCATTCAACAACCCCGGACAAGATCGTCATGATTTTTATGCGTTAGTTTTCTTTTTGCGTGAACACAAATATAAATGTGTTATTATAACGTTATCAGGTTGTTTCGGCTCCAAGCTATTTTGGCTTGGGCAATACAACGTGGGTCGAATACATAGTATTATTAAAGCTTATTATTATAACAACCATGTTTTGGTCTTAAATAGAATTTGTGATCCGGCGTTTAACTTAGTACTGCTCGAAGATGTTAAAAGCGTGTTGTTTATTTTGCAAATGTTCAGAAAGAATTTGTTCAAAGAATATCAACATTCACTATGGTGACTATTAGGGTTGTTTAAAAACCATGTACATACCTACAGAGCAAATATATTAGAAAATCAGTGTCAGCCAGACTCCTTGTATAGTCACAGTGCGTCAATACTCCAGAGAAGCCTTGCACTTTATGGGAAAAAGAAGGTTTGCACTATAATCTATTTGAAGCATAGGCAGACATACGACCATGTGAACAGTCCGGACACCACACTGACTTATGCTTTCCGGACGGGTCCGTTTCGGAAAGGCGCCAGCCAGAAAACTGACCCTTCCAAACGTAAGTCATTTCTGTCATTTTTTTCATTAAGAACCTTTAAAAAATTCATATCTAGTTTACATATAAATGTATGTTTTATTCGGACTTTTGTTTTGCTCATTTTATAACATGCTTAGCAATTAACAAATATTGGTGTCTGTGGATCAAGAATTAGTTTAATAATATTTATTTATTGAGGCCTAGGTTTATTGAGGCCTAGGAAACTCAATTTCCTTATAAAACAAATTGTGTTATGTTAGCAATGTTGTTGTTTAATTATCTAGTTTTAATTTTAAGAAAGAAGTATATACCCATGACATAACATGTACATGGTACACCTACTGGGCTCGTTAGTCTTTAGCTGGGCAACCAAAATAATAAAGATGGTTTCCTGTGTTGGCAACCAATTGTAAAAAGTTAGTTTCCATCCCTGTGGACTGATAAACATATTATGTTAGTTAATGTGTTGTAGTATATTTAGTGTGTTTTTTTTAAATAAATGTTTACTCAAGAAATAGTAGAAAGTATTCATCTATCAGGGATAAAACTTCATTATAACTGATAATAATAATTATTATAATCATACATGATTGTTAGTATGTTATGATCGTATGCATATTATTTATCAGTATCTGTAATATAAATGTTATTCTAGTGTACATTTAGAATTTGTGTATTTGGATATTTGGTTATTTCTTACACATGAAAATAGTGCATTTGAAATTGTTTATTGTATTTGTTTACATAAAAAGATAGATATGGATAAAGTATATTATTTATGTTTATGTATATTTGTTACTATTATGTTTTCATCTTTTTTGCAAAACACTTCTCCATGACATATGCATTATAAGTCATTGTATTTTTTCCCTTTTCATTGTAGGTAATTATTGTTTTATTTCTGCTCTTGCACAAATTATATTAAGCAATCCATGGAACAGTGAGATCAATAATTCATCAAGACTAAATACATACTGCCGCATCAAGGATACGGTTAATACAGAACAATATAAAATAGCACTAACTCTATTTCGCCTATCATCACATAGATTAGAAATAGAACGAGGTCGATACCACAATATTGCTCGGGATAACAGGAAATGTAAATTTTGTAATCTTAATGTCGTTGAAAGTGAATACCATTTCTTATAAATATGTGTCCGTCCGTCTGTCTGTCTGACTGCTCTCTCTACCTGTATTTCCGACCGTTTGTCTTTCTGTCGGTCTTTCTGTCTGTGCGTCTTTCCGTAGACACAAACTTGTGAGCAGGCGTTCTCCTGCTCTTGCAGGGATGGTTTCGTATAACATAAAAGTTGTTTATGTGCGATTTAAATCATCGTACATTAAACATTTCAATAGTTATAACCCTTTTTATACTTAAGATTGTCTACGACTTTGTGAGTTTTTAATATAAACTATAAGCAAAGGAACCTCTCTGAAGCCATAACATTAGTATGTTTTGTATTTGGTGTGATACATCGTATAGAAGTCCTCAGGCGTTGTGCTACATTATGCCAATGGGGTAAACACTGGATACACCGTGGATGTCACAAGGTTATGAAGACTTATCTAGCAAAATAGTTTAAACTATTAATTTTTTTTTTTGAATCCACTCAGCCACAGATTATATATTTTATATATAACATAACATTTTGTTCTACAACACAGTTGTTAAAAGCATGCCCCTAGTTAAATATGGCCACACGCGGAAGGTCACAGACAAAACTGGCCGCGCCCAAATAGTAACTTTTTTATCTTCTACTTTCTACATATTACATGCGGCGTCAGGGGTTATACTTCGTAACTATTGTGTAGAGCTCTTGTTGACGCTGACTGCAGTACGGAATACCGTTAGGGCCATCGTGGTTACACGTTAAAATCCGACTGCGAGAACGCGAGAGTACGATGGCGACAATGCGAGAATACGATGACGAGAGTACGAGAATACTTTGACGAGAATGCGAGAACGTGAAAGTACGATGACGACAATGCGACAGTGCGACAATACGATGGCGATAGTGAGACAATACGATGACGACAGTGCGACAGTACGATGGTGACAGTGCTATGGCGACAGTGCGATAGTCATATCGTACTGTCGCCATCGTATCGTCGCGCTGTCGCCATCGTATCGCCGCACTGTCGCCTTCGTATCGCCGCACTGTCGCCATCGTATCGTCGCACTGTCGCCATTGTATCGTCGCACTGTCGCCATCGTATCGCACTCTAGTCATCGTATTGTCGCCATCGTAATATCGCACTGTCGCAATCGTACTATCGCACTCTTCCATCGTATGCTCTCACTCTCAAATTGTCGCCATCGTACTATGGCACTGTCGCCATCGTATTGTCGTCGTCGTTTTGTCGCACTGTCGTCATCGTACTATCGCTTTCTCGTAATCGTATTTTCGCATTGTCGCCATCGTACTCTCGCGTTCTCGTATTCTCGCCCTCTGTATTTTAATGTGTAACCACGATGGCACTAACGGTATTCCGTACTGCAGTGAATTAGGTTAAAGGAATATGGTGTATATGTTGTTGTCCGAGCAAATACGTTAAGTTTGGTAAAGAAACAGGCCCATGCAAATAAACCTTATCACTTTTAATTGTTTACATCGCAAGGAGCAAAGAGCATTACACAAAGAAATAAGCTGCAAGTCGTACAAAATTAGCCCGATTGTGTCAAATTAGAGCTCAAGTTGTGGGCTTTGCAGATTTATTATGAACAGTAATTGTTTATTTGTTTATTATGTACATTAAAAAGTTGATTAAAGTATTCAACAATATGTGCATCTATATTTATACCACCGCAAGCCATGTTTGACAGGTAGTATATTGGAGTCACTCTGCCTGTCGGTCGGTGGGTTGTTTTGTCGGTTTCTCCGCATAACATTATATAAAGTTAATGGAACAACTTCTACATTCCCCAAGCTATTAAATAAAAACTTAACGCATGTCATCACTAGAAGTCTCGGTCTGCAAGATGCAATGTCCACGAGCGCAGTTCATTTTTTTCTGTTTTTATTTTCTTGCAAATAAGCTATGCGTATGGCTGCTATATATGTATCCCGGAAAAAAACTATTTTTGGAAAAACCCACTAATCTGCTGGTACAAATAAAGCTGACCCATTTATAATCCTTTCAAAATCACACACCGTATCAACCGTTAGGATTTAAAGTAAGCTATCATTGGTTGATATAATGGACCAGCGTTGTTTGTACCGGGGTGATTAGTGGGTTTTTCTAAACTCGTGCTTTTCCGGGCTAAGTCTAAGCGGAGACAAAGCAGCGTGGGGAGGTATATTAAGTCATGTCAGTTGAAAACGAAACAGACGTATTTAGCTAACTATTTATTTAATAACAGCAAACATAAACCAAAAAACATACAAAGTAACACACTTGCAAGTTCACTTAGCAACAACTGCCAAAATGTCTTGATGAAAATAGAAAAACGTTATTTATTTATTTGATTATTTCATTAAATATATATAGAAACGTGTACATTGTTTATGAAAGCATGAACATCAGAATATATAAAATATATCAATCATAGAAGAAGTCCAAAATTTGCATCTCTTACGTAACCACGGCAGTTTTCCTTTTTTACCAACATTTCTATTTTTTCTTATTAAAGTATAGTTTCGATATAAGTAGACATTTGGTTATAATTAAACATTCTGTATGAGCTAATGGTATAAAAGCAACTTTCACACAATTACGGACGCATAGTTCATCGCGAGTTTAACCTCCTTAAACAAATTTATGCATGTCCTCCTCGAATTCTTCTTCGTCCACCAGACCGTCACCTGCAAAAGAGGTATAACGTGAAAACTAAGCAAAAATGCATGGCGTATTCCGGAGATCAGTGTATGATTTAAAGTCAAGGACGCCGTGGCGTAATGGAAATGGTCTCCGCCTAGCGACCGGGAGGTCACGGGTTCGATCCCCATTGTTGGAGCGCTCTTGAGATGTACCCCAAAAAACACCAAGTACTGGTTCTAGTCCCAGGAAACGGACTCATGGTTCTTAAAAATCAAACTAAAACGCCGTTATATGTATATAAATGTTGTAGAAGCTTGTGAAGAGTTAGTGAGAGGAGCATGCCTTCAATAGTTAAGACTTAAATTACTAATTATATGAGCCTCGCTATGAAAAAAAGAGGTTTAATGCATGTGCGTAAAGTGGCGTCCCAAATTAGCCTGTGCAGACCGCACAGGCTAATCAAGGACGACACTTTGCGCCTAGCGCCTAAACTGGATTTTCGTCAAGATTAGTCTTTCGTTAAACGAAAACCTATTAAGGCGGAAATGTCGTCCCTGATTAGCATGTGCGGACTGCACAGGCTAATCTGGGACGACACTATTCGCAAACGCATTAAACCCATTTCACAGGGCGCGGCCCATATATAAATTGAAACTTCGGCTGCATCAGCAAAAGATAATTATAATAGCATCTGGCCCGATATTAGTTCTCGCCTTTGATTGAAACGCTTATAGGGTCAAAACATCATATTATTAAATGTGAAGATCATCTTCATGCATTTTCAGTAATTAGCAGCAGTTAAATCTGCTAAAATCTAATGGTCGTATAAGGCCCAAAAACATATGGTTATGTATACTTATTTTAAGCCATATACATAGCATTTCCTAAATTTTGTCAAAGCAAACATCTTGAATTAAACTTCAGTTCAATAGTAATAACTTAAAATAATAACGAAATAAATGTATTAGTCGGCCATGACGAAATAAAAACTCGCACTTTGTTGACGCCGGACGGCGACCTGATGACGTCGTAATTTTAAACGCTAAGATATTTAAAGGTACATGTTCATCATAAAACAATATTGCTCGAACATGTCCAACAATTATGTAACAAAATTAAAAAGCTGATTTTCGAGCATTAAAAGAAAAGATTAAAAACAAATAAACAATACTGAAGTTAGAATTGCCAATCTTCGATCGTTGATAATAGTATTTGGACTGCGGCTTTGTTAAAATCGTTTGTCAAGCTTAACACTGACCAGTTAAAGGAAATATACATCGCTTTATGCAATACATGTACATGATATATTACGGTATATCATAATGAGAGCACAGCTTTAATAGTCGACATATGCTCCGCTAGGAGGCGCATTATTATACATGAAATGATCCTATGCGACATATCTGTGTAACACATGTTAAATTGTGTACGAGAGTTGAGTTTGTGTATATTAGCCTCGCTCTGTGAAAAGGGGGTTTATTGCATGTGCGTACGTACATGGCTAATCAGAGACGACAATTCCGCCTTAACTGGATTTTTGCAAAGAAGAGTATTCCTTTAAACGAAAAATACTATTCAAACTGAAAGTGTCGTCCCTGGTTAGCCTGTGCGAACTGGACAGGCTAATCTGAGACGACACGTTACACAAGTGCATTAAACCCCCTTTTCACAGAGCGAGACGTATGAGGTTGAATCATAAACCAGCTTAACTCACCGGATTTGTCAAGTGCATCAGCCAATTTTTGTGTGGCTTCGCCGTCTCCAAAAATCGCTTCGAGCTCATCCCTTGTTATCGCGTCATCTCCGTTTGCATCGTAAATGCTGAAAGCGCACGGATCCGCTTGAATTGTCACTTTGAAACGCTCCATCACCCCCTGCAACGTTCAATGTTTTAACAGGTTTACACGAACACACAAACACAATTTGATTGAATGATCACTCATGAAAGCAATATCTTTGTAATTGACCGTTATCATCAGGTTATGTAACAGTCTTGATTTATAAACTTTTACATCCGGTTACTTACTTTTTAACAACTGACTAATACAGGAATATGTTAAAAATTATATAAAGGTAAACACACGAGTAATATGTGTATTTCGTTATATTCGGATTTATGATTGGCAGTATTAAATATTGTTTTACACGAAGACTCATTCGTATTAAAAACAATATTACTATACAAATGCCTTAATTGTACAAAATCCTTTCTTAAATTCGACTGTTTCTGGACTTTCTTTCCGAGTCATGTATCGCAGACACTGTGCAATTTTCACAAGGCACCAAAGCTTGATTTTAAGGTTGACAAAATTGACTTAAGCCTAGCTCAGTTGCTAGAGCGCTGTACTACAGATCCGAGGATTGCGGGTTTGATCCCCGGCGCGATCTCATAATTTATGGTTATTAGTCATGACACCCTTTCTATGGCTAATCACATTCTACCTTTATTTCAAGTAAGGCAGTTGTCAGTTACTTTTTATGTATACTTTAACTTGGGAAACTAGATATCGTAGGGAAATGCGAGTAGGTTATCTTAGCGCTGTGATTTCGACTGAAATACTGTTGAAAACGGCAAAAGAACCTAATAAACAAACATAGTTGACCAAAACATAACTTAATTTAAACTTACATCAGTGCTTCTCTTTCTTCTTCCCCACCTCCAACCTTGTACGGTATCAACGAGTTGAACGACACCACTGATAATTGCAAAGGGATTCCCCTTGCGTTTAGAGTGATCTAGTTGTCCGCTGTCCTCGTTCGTTCTGGCACCCAAGCCAAAAGCATTTCTCACACATGACGTATGTGAGGGCAAACGCTAGAATCAGCACGTACTGCATCGTTGTCCTGCAAATCGTTCAAATATATACATTTACTGATACTATTACTTTGGCTAAGATACACGTATATGACAGGGTATTATAGTTACCGGTAGTGTAAAGACTATTACACTCCAGCGTTTTTATACGATGTCAGCTGACGTCATCATTCATAATATCTGTGTACTCAAGTATACACGGCTTCATTCGGGAAAGTCGGTTTCCGTTGGAAATATAAACAAGAGCACCGCAGAGCGGTTGCCAACGCTCGGCTGTGGGTGCATTTTTTTAATAAATAAGTGAATAAATGTAACAAGAAGCGACCTTGACCTTTGACCAAGTGACCCAACAAGTGATGTGTTTGTAATTTATTTATTTTTTATTTATTTATATATATATATATGTTGTTATTTATTTATTTTTACCTTTGACCTTGAATGATGAACTTGACCTTGCACCACTCAAAATGTGCAGCTCCGTGAGATACACATGCATGTCAAATATCAAGTTGCTATCTTCAATATTGCAAAAGTTATGACCAATATTAAAAGTTTCCGAACGACGCGGACGGCGGACGAGCTGGCTATGACAATACCTCGGGTGTTCTTCGAAAACAGCCTAGCTAAAAAATTAAGATTGTAAGTTTCTTTTTGAAAGCTGGCTGTTCAAAAAATGAAAAATGATACCGTAACATTAAAAATATGGAAAACAAAACGTTGGGATGAGCTTTTTAAAACTCTGAACAAACCTTGAAAAACCTGTAACCTAAACTGGATTTTCGCTAAGAAGAGACATCATTTAAACGAAAGATTTCATTAAAGCGGAAATTTTCGTCCCTGATTAGCCTAGCCTGTGCGGACTGCACAGGCTAATCTGGGATGACAATTTACGCACAAGCATTTTGCCCACACAATTAATGAAAAATTGCACATGTCAGGATGGAGAATCAAAACCCATTTCGTATCATCAAAAACAAACAATTTCCCCTTTGATTCGGAAAAGAAATGAAAACAAGTAACCATCACACGCTATTTATATATGCGTATTTTATGATTTATATATCATATATTTTCCAGACATAACAGTTGTTCACATAAAGAACAGGTTCAAATTATACAGCCTCGGCAAACGTATTATTTTATAAAAACAAACAAACCCGAAAATGCATTTCTTCCTCTCTGATTTTATTCACACATACGAAACATATTTGTATTTTTTTATGTAAAGCACTTTCTTAAATTGTATGCAAATTATATGGCATATAAAATTAACAATTGATACTTTCCCCAAAATGATCAAATTTGTTTAATACTCAATTCAACATGTGCATTTTCTTAGTACATAAATAAGTTCTTTTAAAACGATCCATGTGATAACCGGTCTATGAAAAGATTTTCATCTTTTACAGACCATTGTGTGCGACCTTTAATGTTTACTGCGTCGGTTGCCTTTTTTAAATAATTTAATGCAACTCCTTATTAAAGTAAAGCAAGATATTTTTTTATAACAATTGCTTTAAGGACATATCACTTTCTGAAATGGTCAGAAGTGGGCGGGGCAATGTTAAAGAATAATTCCTTATATTAGCATACATACAAAGTTTGGAACAAAGTGCACAACCAAAATAACATACTTCAGTGATACATGTACCAATTCTAATAAAATCTTTCAAAAAGAATGAATGATGACATGTTTCACCTTATAAACCTTTTTCTTCTTGGGCGTCCAAATTCCTCTTTTCCTTATTTTATTCATAAATCCACTAACACCAGCTGAACCATACACCATTGTAGAACATAGTGTTAAAGAGTATTATTACATAGAACACACTAGATACACGGAAAATGGATCCTTTTTGTAAGAAACATTGTGAACAGCTTGAGTTAACAATAGTATGACAAAGTATTTGGAAACAGTGTAAAACATCACTCTTAACAAAGACATTTATATATCATTATATATATAATAAATATGCAATACAATTATATGGATTTTATTTTAATGTTTTCAATAGTTCTGTTTCTTTCATAAAACAATTAAAAATAATAATTTCTGGCCCACCATACTTTTTCAAGTGTAATATTTTTAAATTCAGTTGTTTACATTTTTTTCTTACAAAAAAAAGAATCCTTTTTTAGTGTTTCTAGTGGGTTAGTGGGTAATATTTTATGATACTCCAACATTATCTTCTACAATGGTGTAGGTGAACAGCTGGTGTCAGTGAATATGAATAAAATAAGAAAATAAGGACTAACAACGCCCAAGAAGAAAGTGGTTTATAAGGTGAAAACATGTGATTATTTACTCTTTTTGCAAGTTTTTATTAGAACGGGTTCATACATCACTGAAGTATGTTATTTTAGTTATTATATGAATATTGTTCCTTACTTAATATAGCATGTTAATATAAGGAATTTTTTTACATTACCCCACCCACTTCGGACCATTTCAGGAAATGATGTCCTTTAACGACATGTTCTCGATGCTTAATTCGCATTAATCAAAATTGAACAATACCATTTGTAAGCAAAACAAGAACCCAATCTATAAGATTTACCTTTGATTTGAATACGCGTTGACGTTGACTGTTGAATAACTAAGACCGCTCGTCGAAACAGAACTACCGATGACTGTAGACCTCCTTTGCCTTTCCTTCTCCAGCGTCTGAATTTATAGCAAGAAGCCCGATAAAATCGAGGATTTTACCCGGGCAAACGCCTACGTAATTGCATCGGATCGGATTTCAGCCAATGAAATTAATTGATTTAAACGAATAATAAGAATGTAGGATAAAGGCGGCAATCTTAGCACGTATCTCATCGCACGGGGAAATCATGCCCAGTCTTTCAAATACAAAAGCAAAATGACAGTTTACTGTATAGTTATGAAAAAAGTTAAGCGATCAAAACAATGCGATGACCGATGCATCTCAAAGAAAACACAGCTCAATCAGTAGTGAGCTAGACATAAGCTTTACATCTAATAACAACACTAAAATTAAGGAGAATAAAATAACGCAGAAAAAGAAGAAGGGAAAACAAAATTTAAATCAGAACACGATAGGTGAAATATTTGAAACGGACATATTTGAAACTGACAAGGCACAAGTTGGAGAAATGGCAGTCATAAAAAAGCACTAGTAGACATAAATACAAAACTAGAAAACGTGTTCTCCGAAAAAGATTTGACCTCTAAACTAATGATAGTTGTCATTATTAATCAAACTAAAAAAGAGTTCCTGAAATCAGTAGAAAATAGCGGCGTCTAGAAAAAAGGCCTTGGCAAACAGCGTAGACCCAGATGAGACGCCTCATCAGGGTCTGCGCTGTTTGCTTTAAGGAATTTATGTAAGAAATATTCTAAATAGAGAAATAAATATACTAGACATCGCTAATTTTGAAAATAAATTGATCCAATTTAGAAGGATGGGAGAGTCCACTAGGTATAAATGGGTTAAACCAGAACATCGAAGGACTCAATCTTCAAATCAGCGGCATTGACAGGACGGAAATACAAGGCCGAGTATTGTTACATTTGTAGCGAGACATAAACGGACTATCGTTATTGCCAAGAGAAAGCAATTTAAAGGATCAAACATTTACATTAACGAAGACCGTACAAACATCAATCAAAAGGTTCTGATGACAATAAAAAGGATCAAACATTTACATTAACGAAGACCGTTCAAACATCAATCAAAAGGTACTGATGATAATAAAAAGGACATTGCCTGAAACAGAAGCTGTTTGGTCGTGGGACGGAAAAATATTCAACAAATCAACGAAGGGTGAAGTCCGGCCAATCACCTACGAAGAGTATAAACATTAGATGGGAGCAGACTGGCCGAAGCTGATAAACAGGTTATATAGTATAAAATAGATAACCTTTTCTTTCATTGAACACTATCTCACGAATGCCTACGTAATCAACGATTCCTCGTGTTTTTAAACCTGTATCGATACAGTGTTTTCTTTACCCCTTAGTGTAGATGATTGCATTGTTGATTTTGCTAAGCAGCGTTGTGTTTTT
Organism: Dreissena rostriformis; assembly: GCA_007657795.1. Classification (NCBI taxonomy): domain Eukaryota; kingdom Metazoa; phylum Mollusca; class Bivalvia; order Myida; family Dreissenidae; genus Dreissena; species Dreissena rostriformis. Next base: position 34,773 of record VMBQ01001017.1, on the reverse strand, counting down.
TTTCTATACAGCTGTGTGTACAATTGTTTGTTTTGCATTCGGAACTATGTTGATTATGCAAATCCATACATTTTGATCAACATATATAATTCGATAAAATCGAGTACATTTATAGGCTTGGCATGAGTAATTTGTACAACCATAACGCACATTGACAAACATTAGTAATAAACATGATATACACAAACTGTGCTTATTAAGTATTAAGTATTATGTATAATTTTGTTGATAAAGACATACATTTAAATTATTTATAGATATCATTAACCACATAGTAAAGTTTTTTTTAATGTTCTATATACGGTTATTAATCTATATTGGTTTTATGACATGGACATAAGCAAGATGTTCGTAATATGCACTAACTGTCCGTATTTAAAAATTGTTATGAAATTGATACGCCAGTTAAGGTTAATTGACTCGACCTTTTTTTAATAAAAGTTTGCCCACTGAGCAGGACATCATAGATAGTTTTTGTGCATAGATCGTGATAATTATGTGAATTAACTTATTTATTATACAAGTACGCACGCTGAGCATGACATCATTCATAGTTTATATGCATGTGTACGTGAATAGTTTCGAAAGAATGTGTATTGAAATACATTAATTAATCATGTAATACAACACAGGACGTACACATATTGTACACAGCGTTGTTATTGTCCGTTATGCTGTATATGTTACCCAACGTGTAACGTGTTTGTTTATGTAAACATATAATCTTATTATGTTTAATTTAGAAAGAAATAGATAGTTTGTGTGCACGTGAATAGTTTATGTTAATTAACTCAATTTATTATAAAAGTATGCACACCGATTATGACATCATCGATAGTTTTGTGCATGTGTAGGTGAATAGTTTCGAAAGAATGTTTATTGAAATACATTAATTAACCTGAAAATACAACACAAAACGTACACATACTGTACACAGCGTTGTATATGATGTATATGTTACTTAACGTATCTGTTTGTTATATTTGAAGAACAGCATATTTCTCCGATCTATAT